>JAPDDL010000836.1:0-40000 GCA_027422435.1 Schizopygopsis pylzovi
ATTTACAGGTGACATTATTTATTGGTGAATAAATAATACAGGTGAAACTATTTAATGTTTAAATGCACTATTTGGCTCGATGCAGCCTGTCTGAGCTCAACACTCTGTGAGAGTGAGGCGATCTCTCAATCTCTGAGAGCAATCTCCGCTCATCTGATATGTAGAGAGTCACGAGTCCGACCAATCAACGCGGAAAACTGAAGGCAGTCTCACACCGAGAGCACTAGCTAACTGGAGCTGCCTCAGTGATCACGCATCAGTTGTCTCTCAAAGGTAAGGCAGCAGCAGACGTTGCTGAAGTTGCAATAAATCACAATCCACTATGATGTCCGCGATGCGGAAAATGCGGGCGGAATCGCGGAATGCAGTCATAGAATGGAATTTACCGTATAACGCGGAATGTCATGGAATTTGTCGAAGTTTGGATGAATTAATCAAAAGTAGGTCAGTACACTTAAATCGACTCGCGCTATGGACTCGTATCTATAAATATTAAGCCGCAAAAACACTATTTAAATATGAATCCTGCATGTTCTGCATCTCTGTTAATGAATGACACAGACGTGCGGTTTCATTTACTGCACACATACATACTGAAGCGCGTGCTGCTCGCGGTGTTTTCAGCATCTGCCGTCTCACATTGATGAGAATTTGACCGTTTCATTTGAGTAAAACGATCGTCATATCATATATACATAGGCTACAGAAACTTAAAAGGTCCTCATGGCAACCTGTCAAAATATAAGTTCGGTTTAGCCGAATATATTACTGTGGTGCAGTAGAATATACGTAATACAACTACAACAATTATTACAACTTTTGTTGAGAATAATCACACAATACGCTAAATACGTTTACTTTAAGTTTTACAAAATGTTTACAGAATGCTTCTGGGTGATCTCTGTACTTATGTTATTATTAATATTATTAATATTACTGTTTATTTAATGTTGTTGTTATTAACAGTTTTCAGAATTAAAGACATGTTTAAAAGCATTTAAAGAACGTTTTTTTTGTCAGAGCTCTTGTTATTATTAATTTTGGCATTCATTTTCATTTTTACACCAGTCACGTATATCGGTTCAAAATATCGGTTATCGGTCTACTTGATCTGTAATAATCGGTATCGGCATCGGCCCTGAAAAACACATATCGGTCGACCCCTAATTTAAACACTACATTCAGGTTCATCAGTCGGAATTAATTCAGTCCGATTGAAACCCAAATTGTGCATGTAAACATAGCCAGTGAGAAACGCCCGAAAGCAGGTCATGTGCATTAGCCGTGTTCCCAGTCGTCATCTGGTGCTCTGGTTCTGAGCCGATGATCATGTGAAGCTGTGTCGTTGAGCAGGGATCAGGACGGCGGTCGTGGTCGGAGGGATGGCTCCGCAGAAGCAGCAGCGGGTTCTGATGCGCCGGCCGGAGATCGTGATCGCTACGCCGGGACGTCTCTGGGAGATGATCCGAGAGGAACAGCCGCACCTGCAGAACCTGCGCCAGCTGCGGTACGCTCATGCACAAACCCAGCATCACCAGCACTCACTCAGATAAACACCACCAGAACTCACATAAACACCACCAGCACTCTCTCTGCACCACCACTCTCTCACATAAACACCACCAGCACTCTCTCTGTACCACCACTCTCTCACATAAACATCACCTGCGCTCTCTCAGATAAACACCACCAGCGCTCTCACATAAACACCACTACCACTCTCACATAAACACCACCACCATTCTCTCACATAAACACCACCACCATTCTCACATAAACACCAGCACCACTCTCTGCACCAGCACTTTCTCAGATAAACACCACCAGCGCTCTCACTTAAACACCACCAGCGTTCTCACTTAAACACCACCAGCGCTCTCACTTAAACACCACCACAACTCTCACATAAACACCACCACCACTCTCTCACATAAACACCACCACCATTCTCACATAAACACCACCACCACCACTCTCACATAAACACCACCTGCGCTCTCTCAGATAAACACCACCAGCGCTCTCACATAAACACCACCACAACTCTCACATAAACACCACCACCTCTCTCTCACATAAACACCACCACCATTCTCACATAAACACCACCACCACTCTCTGCACAAGCACTTTCTCAGATAAACACCACCAGAACTCTCACATAAACACCACCAGCACTCTTTCTGCATCACCACTCTCTCAAATAAACACCAACAACACTCACATAATCACCACCAACACTCTTAGATAAACACCACCAGCACTCTCTCTGCACCAGCACTCTCACATAAACACCACCAGCGCTCTGTCTGCACCACCACTCTCACATAAACACCACCAGCTCTCTCTCAGATAAACACCACCAACATTCTCACATAAACACCACCAGCACTCTCTCTGCACAACCACTCTCTCACATAAACACCACCAGCACTCTCTCAGATAAACACCACCAACAATCTCACAGATAAACACCACCAGCACTCTCACATAAACATCACCAGCACTCTCTCTGCACCACCACTCTCTCACATAAACACCACCAGCACTCTCTCTGTACCACCACTCTCTCACATAAACACCACCTGCGCTCTCTCAGATAAACACCACCAGCGCTCTCACATAAACACCACCATTACTCTCTCACATAAACACCACCACCATTCTCACATAAACACCAGCACCACTCTCTGCACCAGCACTTTCTCAGATAAACACCACCAGCGCTCTCACTTAAACACCACCAGCGCTCTCACGTAAACCCCACCAGCGCTCTCACGTAAACCCCACCAGCGCTCTCACTTAAACACCACCAGCGCTCTCACTTAAACACCACCACAACTCTCACATAAACACCACCACCACTCTCACATAAACACCACCACAACTCTCTGCACAAGCACTTTCTCAGATAAACACCACCAGAACTCTCACATAAACACCACCAGCACTCTCTCTGCACCACCACTCTCTCACATAAACACCACCAGCACTCTCTCTGTACCACCACTCTCTCACATAAACATCACCTGCGCTCTCTCAGATAAACACCACCAGCGCTCTCACATAAACACCACTACCACTCTCACATAAACACCACCACCATTCTCTCACATAAACACCACCACCATTCTCACATAAACACCAGCACCACTCTCTGCACCAGCACTTTCTCAGATAAACACCACCAGCGCTCTCACTTAAACACCACCAGCGTTCTCACTTAAACACCACCAGCGCTCTCACTTAAACACCACCACAACTCTCACATAAACACCACCACCACTCTCTCACATAAACACCACCACTATTCTCACATAAACACCACCACCACTCTCACATAAACACCACCTGCGCTCTCTCAGATAAACACCACCAGCGCTCTCTCTCTTTCTCAGATAAACACCACCAGCACTATATCTCTCTTAGATAAACACCACCAGCGCTCTCTCTCTCTCAGATAAACACCACCAGCGCGCTCTCTCTCTCTCTCAGATAAACACCACCAGCGCTCTCTCTCTCTGAGATAAAAACCACCAGCGATCTCTGTCTCTCTCTCAGATAAACACCACCAGCGCTCTCCCTCTCAGATAAACACCACCAGCTTTCTCTCTCTCTCTGATAAACACCACCAGCGCTCTCTCAGATAGTTAGTAGAATGTCTAAAGTGGACTATCAAAATAAAGTGTTACCAAGCACCAAGGTGTTCTCACTTGTCTGCATCTGAGCCGCTTTGCTTTATCTCCTCAGGTGTCTGGTGATCGACGAGGCTGACCGCATGGTGGAGAAGGGACACTTCGCGGAGCTGCAGAACCTGCTGGAGATGCTCAACACGTCCCAGTTTAACCCCAGCAGACAGACGTTTGTATTCTCGGCCACGCTAACTCTGGAGCACTGCCTGCCTGCACGCATGCAGCAGAAGAAGCGCAAGAGCAGCGAGCGCAACAGACTGCAGATCCTTATGGAGAAGGTGGGCGTCAAGGACAAGCCCAAAGTCATCGACCTGACGCGCAAGCAAGCCACGGTGGAGACGCTGACGGAGACACGCATCAGCTGCTCCAAGGACGAGAAGGACCTGTTGCTGTACTACTTTCTGCTGCAGTATCCCGGCCGCAGCATGGTGTTTGCCAACAGCATCGACTGCATCAAGCGTCTGAGCGCGCTGCTGCTGATCCTGGACTGTGCTCCTCTGACGCTGCACGCTAACATGCACCAAAAGCAGCGGCTGAGGAACCTGGAGCGCTTCGCCGAGAAGGACAGGTGCAGCTATACAGTCCGAAACACTAGCCTGATGTGTTGTACCATATCAGTATTAGTCAAAATGATCAGAACACTAGTATTATCAGCAGCTAATAACTCTCAGGTGGAGTTAGAGTAGTGTTGACTATCCCAATCACACATTAGTGGGTGGAGTTAGAGTAGTGTTGACTAACCCAATCACTCGTTAGTGGGTTGAGTTAGATTAGTGTTGACTAACCCAATCACACGTTAGTGGGCGGAGTTAGAGTAGTGTTGACTAACCCAATTACTCGTTTGGGTGGAGTTAGAGTAGTGTTGACTATCCCAATCACACGTTAGTGGGTTGAGTTAGATTAATGTTGACTATCCCAATCACACGATAGTGGGTGGAGTTAGAGTAGTGTTGACTAACCCAATCACACGTTAGTGGGCAGAGTTAGAGTAGTGTTGACTGTCCCAATCACACGTTAGTTGGCGGAGTTAGAGTAGTGTTGACTATCCCAATCACACGTTAGTGGGCGGAGTTAGAGTAGTGTTGACTAACCCAATCACACGTTAGTGGGTGGAGTTAGAGTAGTGTTGACTATCCCAATCACACGTTAGTGGGTGGAGTTAGAGTAGTGTTGACTATCCCAATCACACCTTAGTGAGCGGAGTTAGAGAAGTGTTGACTATCCCAATCACACATTAGTGGGCATTTGCAGTTAATGTAAATAGACACTCCATATATAATATTCCTTAGAAGTATTATAAGTAGAGGTAGGTGTTAGTATGCAGCGGATCAGGTTGATCTGGATCTGATGTGTTGGTGTGTTTCTGTCCTCTCTCAGATGTGTGCTGCTCACTACAGACGTCGCTGCTCGAGGCCTGGACATCCCCGGCGTCCAGCACGTCATTCACTATCAGGTACACCTCGCTCCGTTTGTATACACCTGCACAACTCAATCCACAAAACACATCTCTGCCATCTTTATCTGACCCTCTAACTCTAGCGCTCTCTATTATAATTCTATTCTATCTACTTGTTTTCTTTGTATACATGAAACATATTATATTGGATTGTACTGTTTTTAATGTAAATAGACAAGGGTTTTATTCAGAGGTGTGTCTAACTCATTCATTTTATATTATTTATTCAGCGTTCAGATGATGCATAAATCTCAATTTAAAAAAATGTACCCTTATGACTGGTTTTGTGCTCCATGGACACACACACATATATATATATATATATATATATATATATATATATTCAATATACAAATATTGCATATTTTTCTTAAATATATACATGCTTGTGTATTTATATATGCATAATAAATATACACAGTACACACTCATATATTATGTAAACAAAATATTTTATTTTGCTTGCGATTAATCGTTTGTGGGCACTAATGTGTATATATATAGAGAGATGGATATATAAATGTGTGTGTGTGTGTATATAAATATAATACAACTCTTTAACGGAGACTTGCATATCAGTGCTCTGTAGTTGGTTCTGATTGCTTCTATTGTCCTCATCTGTAAGTGTGTGTGGATAAAGGACTGTGTGTCTGGGCTGCAGGTTCCTCGCACGTCTGAGACGTATGTCCACCGCAGCGGACGCACCGCCCGAGCCGCCAGAGAGGGCCTGAGTCTGCTGCTCATCGGCCCTGATGACCTGATCAACTTCAGGAGGATCTGCAGGACTCTGGGCAAGAGCGAGGACCTGCCTGTGTTCCCCGTGCAGAGCCACTGCATGAGCGCCATCACGGTACCAGCAGCAATAACCTTAACTCTAACCACCACTCTCACCTCTTAAAGGGACAGTTCACCCAAAGATGAAAATGACTCTCACCTCTTAAAGGGACAGTTCACCCAAACATGAAAATTACTCTCGCTTCTTAAAGGGACAGTTCACCCAAAAATGAAAATTACTCTCGCTTCTTAAAGGGACCGTTCACCCAAATACGAAAATTACTCTAGCTTCTTAAAGGGACAGTTCACCCAAAAACGAAAAATTACTCACCTCTTAAAGGCACAGTTTACCCGAAGATGAAAATGACTTTCACCTCTTAAAGGGACAGTTCACCCAAAAACGAAAATTACTCCCCTCTTAAAGGGACAGTTCACCCAAATATGAAAATTACTCTCGCTTCTTAAAGGGACAGTTCACCCAAAAATGAAAATGACTCGCATCTTAAAGGGACAGTTCACCCAAAGATGAAAATGACTCTCACCTTTTAAAGGGACAGTTCACCCAAAAATGAAAATTACTCTCGCTTCTTAAAGGGACAGTTCACCCAAAAATGAAAATTACTCTCGCCTCTTAAAAGGACAGTTCACCCAAAAATGAACATGATTCTCACCTCTTAAAGGGACAGTTCACCCAAAAAGGAAAATTACTCCCCTCTTAAAGGGACAGTTCACCCAAAAACGAAAATTACTCTCACTTCTTAAAGGGACAGTTCACCCAAGATGAAAATCCTTTCATCATTTACTCATTCTTAAGTAGGTCCAAACCTGTATGAATGTGTTTGTTTCTGAACACAAAGGAAGATATTCTGAAGAATGTGGAAACAGAGCAGTATTTTTCTCTTACTATGGAAGTCAATGGTGCCCCAAAACAGCCCGATTACAAACTTTCTTCAAAATATCTTCCTTTGTGTTCAGAACAAACACATTCTACTATATCATACTCTTCATATTTAGGGCCATGATGAGCTTCTAGGTCATGGACGGCGCCTTTGGGTCTCACAGTTGTTCCCTCCGAGCTCAGTCTTACATGCATCTTATTCTTTAGGCCACAAACCATATCTCATATTTCAGTTGGCACTACACAATGTTCCATAAGCTAATAAAAATCTATTTTCTTCCACACCATCTATGAGGGCCAATCAGAGCTCCAGCATTTAAAGTGACAGTAAACAGAGCCGTGTGGACGCTGATAGAGTTATCATTATGGTTATTGAAATAAATCACATCTGTGTTTCAATAATTATCTATATATGAAGAGCTCTTTTCCAAAACGCTATAAATCCATTTTAATAGTTTTCATGAAAATGACTTTTTTTTTTTTACCTAGACCCATACATTTTGTTAATATTCAATTTATCCTGTTAAAACGGTCTGTTGGCTCAGTCTGAACATGTTAAACAATGATTGTTAAATTAAACAACAATATTGTTGATTATAAATGCAAAGGTTTTTTTTTTTTTTTTTTTTGCTACAAATCCATCCTTTTTTTTTTTTTATGTTGGTTTATGTCTTAAAAAAAAAAAGAGAACATGCAACATATGACATCAGGGACTCATACCATAAACCGGTCGCACCAGCCTTGTGTTGATGTAACCCCCCGGGTCCGCACCATCACACCGAGCGGGTCTCGAACCCGGGTTTCCGGCGCGGGAGGCGGGCGCTCTAACAAGGAACGCCAAAGACTACAGCCTCTAGCGTCAATCGGTTTACACACCACCTTTACTGGTATACACATCTGTTACATTGACATCCCACAGTGGGTATTAACGCGCCACCTGAGAACCTTCTTTTTTGTTGTTTTTTGTGATTTTCTTTGTCCAGTCTGCGTTTTCTACCCCCAGGTGTAGGTCTCACTGGCTCATCCAGGCCATCAGAAGTGTTATTAGAGTTTAAAGCACTCATTTTGAAGACTGAGCACAAACAAACGCTTCAAAGCGTCGCCGTGTTGGATTGCATCGAACAAATTCTGATTGATCGAGAGGACATATCGCATTTAGGCTAAAAACAGGTTCGGCGCTTATAGCGGTTTGGAAAAGAACTGCATCTTGCAGTACATTTTAAACAAGGAAATATAGCGATTTGGCATGAAACATTGATGGAGCAGTGAATAGGTTCAGTACACAGCAAAATGGCATGACGAACTCATTTTTTTTTTAATTTGGCGTTTATCGCGTTTTGGAAAAGAGATCTTCATATATATATATATATATATATATACAGAAACTCAGCTCAGTTGTGCTGGTTAGGTTTTCTGATACCGTAAAGTGTTTTTATCTAAAACAAAACTTTGCTCCAATTGCTCTTATGTGCAACATGTTATTGCTCGAATAATTAGGATGTTTTATGGAATATTAAAAATCCTGGCCAGGATGTGTCCCGTATAAATAGCACATATGGCCACCCTATATAAGACCACATGACCCCTCTGCGTATTGTCCAGGAGCTTTCGTAATGACATGAGCGGTGTTTGTCCTCCGCAGGAGCGCGTGACTCTGGCCAGGAAGATCGAGAAGATGGAGTACTTCCACAGCCGGGAGAAGCAGCACAACTCGTGGGTGCGGCAGGCGTCCGAGGCGCTGGAGATCGACCTGGATGATGACCTGCTGATGGGTCCAGGAGGAGACGAGGGCAAGGACGAGGACCGGCAGCAGCAGAAGCTCGTCAGGATCCTGAAGAAGCAGCTGAAGCAGCTGATCTCACAGCCGGTGTTCACAGCGCAGATGAAGACCAGATACCCAACACAGATGGGGAGACTGCTGCTGCCCCTCGCCCCGGCCCACACGGCGCTGGCCACACTCCAGCGCTGACCGCTCCTTTCATTACTGTTTAAAGCAGCAGGCGGTGTAGATCTGGTCTCATCAGACTCTGGTTTATGACACATGTTTCTATAATGTTAGTGACTTCTCTGTAGTGCTTTCTATTATCAGCATGCATGCTTCGTCTGTAAATGATTGCCATTAAAAATTAATTTATGATGAACTAGATCATTTTACTGTTGCATTAAAGGGACAGTTCACCCAAAAATGAAAATGACTCTCCTCTTAAAGGGACAGTTCACCCAAAAAATTAAAATGACTCACCTCTTAAAGGGACAGTTCATCCAAAAATGAAAATGACTCCTCTTAAAGGGACAGTTCACCCAAAAATGAAAATTACTCACCTCTTAAAGGAACAGTTCACCCCAAAATTAAAATCCTATCATCATTTACTCATCCTCAAGTAGGTCCAAACCTGTATGAATGTGTTTGTTCTGAACACAAAGGAAGATATTCTGAAGAAAGTTTTGGGACACCATTGACTTCCGTAGAAGGAGAAAAATATTACTCTGTTTTCCACGTTCTTAAGAATATCTTCCTTTGTGTTCAGAACAAACACATTCATAAAGGTTTGGATCTACTTGAGGATGAGTAAATTATTTCATTTTTGGGTGAACTGTCCCTTTAAGAGTCTAGTATATCACTTCCTTGAGGGACATTTGCTGCATTTATTTCCAGGGTTCATACACATTTTTACCAATAAAATTTAATGACTTTTCCATAAATTTGAGGTAAATATTCATGACCTAATGTTTCATGAAATGTCTATGTATTAGGGATGTGATGAGATCTTGTGAGATCCGATGCGTTTCGGATCTCGCGAGAACATGACGATATCCTTGCAAAACATTTTGCAGTGTTTACATAAGAGCTGCACCATTAATCGTAAAAAAATTGCGATCTTGCTTCAAACACCCACACAATCTTTTTCCTGAATCGCAACGATTCAGCTATGTCTATTGCGACTGTTTCACATCGTGAGTGTCAGTGGATCGTGAGAAGCATGTTTTGTCGCTGCCCATGTTGATGAATCAGAGGGTCGGCCATCATCATCCTTCCGATGTGAACGCTGTCATTCACTGATATGGGCGGCCACTGACGCTTATGATGTGAGAAAGGTGGTAAAGACATTCTGCATTCATGCTGCTGCTGGTCCAGAAAGAGCAACACATTCTTTTCAACCAGACATCATTATTTCTGTGTTACAGACATTTAAATAACAGAAGTAATAGGGATGCACTGAATGTTCGGCAACCGAAATTGTGGTCGAATAAGCAAGGAGACCGAATAAATTGTACCGAACGATGACGTGACACGATTAAATAGTGCTAATGCAGTAAAAATATCTGCAGTGTGGAAGTATTTTAAACTGTCAGAGAAAGATGCAAAAATTAATTACAAGCAGAAAGCACCGACTGCAAGACTTTAGCACTGCATCTCATGTCTCCGGGTGGATGATGCTGCTACTGTATGATGATTGAAATTGCGAAATGACCTCAAACGATTAGTAAATAAACTGCAGAATGTTATGTTTTCTAATACAAGCACAAATTGCATATAACAGCACTGCACAAGCTTGCCGCGCCAGGGTTCAAAGTCCAAAGCGCGAGCGCTAAAAACACTGTTACTCCGCAGTTGCATTTTATTCGTTTATTTGAAAGGCATGTGCCAATGCCTTACGTGCGACACACATCTTCCCAAGTTCGTCAGAATCATTTATAAATCTGCTGTCAACAAAAAGAAAGCACTGAGGTCTTCCTGCGGGTTTCTGCCAAAATAAAAGCTCCTTCAACATTCAAAAATGTTAGTATTGTAATTTTAATGATGTTCTGTAAAATAAAATAAGAAAGTAAGACAATAATAATGATAATAATAATTACACTACAACAGCTCTATTAGTTGTTTTGATTATTTTTTTTAAAAAGGAGGATAAAACGGTAAAACGCACCTTTTGGCTATTTAATTTATGCAATGGTGTACAAATTAAAGGCCTACTACAAACTATGCCTACATGGGGGAAAAAATGTGAAAAAACGTATTCGGCCTTCGGCCCAGTGTTTCATTTTGTTCGGCTTCAGCTTTGGCCAAGAATTTTCATTTCAGTGCATCCCTAAGAAGTACTGGGATAAAAGTTTATAGTTTGGGTATAAACACTTACAGTAGCAATCAAATAGTAGCAGTAGCAAGTATAAGTAGTCTACAGTAGCGATCAAAACGAAAGCATCTTAACACTTGTATTGTTAACGACAACCCATTTAAAAAGTATTTGTAATTTAATCATTAATTCAGGAGATTCCTATAGTCTTTATGAAGTGAGACACTGATTCCTTCATTTAATTTATTTTATTATTTTGTTCAAATTAATATATTTTTAAAAGACTTCAGCAATGAACATTTTGTCAGACCCACTAATAAATTACATTATTTTGTTTAGTTTTCTAATCTTTTTTTTCTCAGAATTGTGAGAGAATCGTGATCTCCAATGTATATAAAAAAAGTGTGATTCTCAATTTATCCAGAATCGTGCAGCTGTAGTTTACATGTTGTTATTACTGCTTATAATTCATTAAAATAGAAGCTTAAATTCATAAAGTACAAGTTGATTTCAAAATGCACCTAAATTTTGTGTTTTTCAGTTGAATAAAATACTATTTTCCCCTATATATTTCATCATTAAGGATTTAAAAAAATAAGTCTAAAAATCTCGTCTCGTGGGATAAGTGTCTCGTCACACCTATGTATACATGTTAAATAATAAGAAAAATCAATGTTTTACCACAGCATATTTTTTCAGCATACCCTTTGCACGTCACGGGTCCTGATCTTTCTCAAGCCACCCCTTATACTTTTCATCATGAAGCCATACATTGTTAAATCGGCATTTTCCTGGCATTGCATGAGTTAACTACATAATACCAGCTGCAACAGCGTCTGCGAGTCGCCGTTACCCCACGCAGAGAAGATCACGTGACGGATCGCACGAACGTTAACTATTGTAATTTAACCAATATTATCAACTAAAACATTCAAATACACAGAGATTGTGAAACAAATTTCCATGACTTTTCCAAAACTTTGTGGGTTCATTTATTTTTCCAAAACTGTTTCAGGCCTGGAAAATGCAAATTCCATGACTTTTCCAGGTTTTTCATGACCATACGAACCCTGTATTTCCCTTCGTTTTAATTACTTGTTTTGTCAATTTTTCTACTTGTGGCTTTTCACCCGAAGCATTTACTCTCTCTCTCTCGTGCTTTAAATTGAGTTTCTTCTCCGGATGACTTGTAAACTTGTAGAAATGAGCTTCAGACTGATTCAACGGAAACATCACACTGTCTTTATTAAATGACACTTTTGAAATGATTTCACAGAGTTACTAATAAACCAGTTATTACCGAAAGTTACTTTTAAAAGTAATGCGTTACAATATTGCCTTACTCCCTAAAAAAGTATCTACCCAACACCACGGCCGTAGCCAGCTATGAGGTCACCGAGGTCCGGACCTCGGTCATTTTTTTATATTCAAAAATAAAATGTCAAGCTCTCTGAATGATTATTTTGCCATTTAAACCACCCCATATCATATGAGTGTTTGCAATTCATCATGTTGCTGCGAGAAGCTAGCGCAGTGAACGGGGCTTGAGAGCGCGTTGAGTGAGAGCGCGGGTATGCCTCCAATTTTTGCCAGATGCACCTATTATACGTGTTTTTTTACTCGTTTTTCCAATTTATTGTGACACTTTGGGAATCTTGGGACGTTTATAAAGTGTGAAGTTGAACGTTAGTGTTAGTGATATATTAATCTTATTCACAAAACACAAGCTTTGAACTTATTTCGGATATCTTTTTCTTTCTTTTTGAAATTGCTTGTTTTTCATAGCAATATCTGGCAACATTGTACATTAATAAAAAAAAGCTTACAGACAAACTGTAACTTAATTGCTGACAGGAAGATACCACCATTGGTAAGACAAACGCAGTGATCATCGTTAATATCTGAAAGAAATGATTAACACCAACAAAAACAATAGCATAATACAAATATGTTTGTTACAGAATGAAATAGGCTATGCCAAATAACGTTACTGACCAGCAGGATGACGTCTCATGCTCTTTAGTTAACCTTAAGTCATCAAAAAACATAAATTAAAGCAGTGTTTTCAACTGGTGGGTCGCAAAAACGTTTTGAGTGGGTTGCGGAGTGTGCATTCAAAGAAACAACAAACGTAATTCTGTTTTTTTCTGACGCTAGACTTTTATTTTGACAGACGTGCGTGAAAGCGGTTGACTATCAAAAACGCTTTTTCCTCATTCAGTATTTACGGTCAAATGAGATGTTGTCAAGTTTTATATCGGTGTCATTATTCTAACGTTTTTATAACTTGTTATAAAATAAAAATTCCCTCACCTAAAAAAAAACGAACTTTCCAGTCCTGTCAGTCATAGGCTACTGTGCTCGTTGCGCGCAAATTTACCATGGTAACAGACCTTAACCCTCAAAATGCTACTTTATTTTCACTGTGTTTTTGTAATGTATTTCTAAATGACTGTGGTCTCGTCACACATACCAACTATTAACAAAAACTATTTTGGAACTGCTACCTTACCTAACGTTACTTATACGGTACCTCATATTCATACAGTGTATCTATCTATCTATCTATCTATCTATCTATCTATCTATCTATCTATCTATCTATCTATCTATCTATCTATCTACTTATATATATATATATATATATATATATAAATGACTGAACTTAAATATACGAGCTTGATAAAAATGACCACTCTAGAAGAAATTTTCAGATGGCACATATATATATATATATATATATATTATATATATTAGTCAATTTCCACAAAAAAAGGGTCGCAGCTTAATGTCCATGGTAAAATGTGGGTTCAATGGCCTAACCAGTTGACAATCACTGCATTAGAGCACAGACAAAGTTATTATTACTTATCCATATAGCAATGTTTATTATGGAAATCTATTACAGTAATCAGTATTGTTACATAAACCATTGTGATGCAATAAAGAAGGTCTAATTTAACAATGTTTATCCTCCAAAACAGACAGAACAGAGAGAGTGTAGAATGGCAAAAAGGTTCCGGCAAAATACGTTAGATGTATTTCTTAAAAAAAAGCCTAAATTGAAAGATCAGGAAGATGGATATGAGAACAAAGAGGAGAGCAACAGAGAGGAGGATAGAGATCAGGAGACAGAGGAGAGCAACAGAGAGGAGGATAGAGATCAAAACAAGATGGAGGAGAGCAACAGTGAGAAGGATAGAGATCAGGAGACAGAGGAGAGCAACAGAGAGGAGGATAGAGATCAAAACAAGATGGAGGAGAGCAACAGTGAGAAGGATAGAGATCAGGAGACAGAGGAGAGCAACAGAGAGGATGATAGAGATCAAAACAAGATGGAGGAGAGCAACAGAGAGGAGGATAGAGATCAAAACAAGATGGAGGAGAGCAACAGTGAGAATGATAGAGATCAGGAGACAGAGGAGAGCAACAGAGAGGAAGATAGAGATCAGGAGACAGAGGAGGAGGACAGAGAGCAGAGGAACTTAGATGAGGATGACATCAGTGATGAGCAGGGCAGCGAGAACACTGATGAAGGGACTCTTCATCCCTTTGACCCTGTGAGAATGAAGAAAAAAATAAATAAGGGCGAGAGCCTCTCAGATGGAGATAAAACCTGTTTGCTCCAAAATAGATGGATACCACCAGAGCAGCATAGCTATCCCTATCGGAAATTTGGCGCAAAACAACTAAAATACAATGTCCAGTGGGAGAAAAAATATGAATGGCTTCGTTACTCACCATTTGAGGATTCAGCATATTGTGCTCATTGCCTCAGCTTTAATAAGTTAAAGGGCTCAAACTTTAGTTTTCTTACAAAGGGCTTCACTGACTGGAAGAATGCTGTGGGTGAAAAGAGAGGTATTATCCCAAGACACAGTTTAACAGAAGGACACCGAAAATCCACAGAAAAGGCAGAAAACTTCCTTTCTGTTGTCCAAAAAAAAAGAAAGGACATTAGTTCAATAATCAGCCAGAAATATGAGGAAAAAGTAATTGCGAATCGTAACAGTCTTCTATCTATTATTGACATAATTGTGTGTCTTGGCCAGCGAAATGTAGCATTCCGAGGGAGCTGGGAGGGGGACAGTGAGAATGGAAACTTTAACCACTTCGTTAACTGGAAAGCACAATTTGATGTGGCCTTAAAGCAACACATGCAGACTGCACCCAAAAATGCAATATACCTTTCACCCGCAATTCAGAATGAGCTTATTGAATGTTGTGCAGAGGAAATCAGAGGGACCCTAATCAATAGAATACAGGCAGCCCAGTACTTCACTGTATTACCTGATGAGTCCATGGATATAAGTGGGACTGAACAGATGTCCTTATGTGTCCGTTACGTCAATGAGGAGGAAGAAAACCTAGAGATAAAGGAGGATTTTCTCGGGTTCTGTCCCTTGCCCAAACAAGATGCGGCAACAATAACCTCAGCCATTCTCAATCAGCTGACAAAGTGGGGTCTTCAAACAACTTTCCTAAGGGGTCAGGGTTATGATGGGGCCTCTACAATGAGTGGCAAAGTGAGTGGGGTACAAAAGAGAGTCAAGGAACTGTACCCCAGGGCAATGTACACCCATTGTAGGAGCCATGCACTTAATTTGGTTGTGGTGCATGGTTGTTCTGATCTTCCTTTGGTGAGGAACACAATGTCCATCGTAGAAAAGATTGCAGTGTTCTTCTCAGCCACAGGGGCCAGAAAAGATGCCCTGCGGGCAGAGAGTAGAAGAGAAGGGCAACCAAAAACAGCAGGGATCCCACTGATGTCAGACACTAGATGGGGTAGCAGAGCAAACACACTGAGTGCTTTTGTGGAGCAGTTCATTCTGTTTTGGAGACCATGGAGGCAGAAGTAACTACCACCTCTGGAAAAGCCAGTACTCTCCGGCATAGTATTGGAACATTTGAGACCATCATTACTGCTGTAATAGCCAACAAAGTGCTGGGTTATATGCTACCTCTAACCAAAAAGCTGCAGTCTACCAACTTGGACATCATCACAGCATACGAGGAGGCAAGAAATGTACGGCAAGTCATAGCCAAACAAAGAAATGAGCAAGGATTCAGTCCATGTTTTCAAAAAGCCACAGCATTGGCCAACTCAGTTGATGTGGTCCCAACAAAGCGTAGAATAACAGTAAAACAGAATTACAGAGCAAACATATCTACAGAGTCAGTGGAAGACCACTACCGGGTGAATCTTTTCTATCCCTTCATCGATCACATAACTAGTGAGCTGGATGAGAGATTCTCTGAAAGTAATGAGCCTGCATTACTAGCAGCTTACCTGGTACCAAAATCTTTGAAGAAACTCACAGAAGAAAGAGAGCAAAGAATGGTAAAGTGGTACCATGAGGACCTACCTTATCCAAACACAGTAGAGCAGGAAATAGAATGCTGGAGGCACAAGTTTCACTCTGAAGATGGGGTGCTGCCTGCATCCGCATTGGAAACTCTGAAAACAACACAGATGTCCTTCTTCCCCAACATCCAGTGTATGCTGAAAATTTTTCTTACACTTCCAGTGACAACATGTGAATGTGAACGGTCATTCTCTGCAATGCGAAGGCTCAAAACATGGCTCAGATCTTCTATGTCTAGTGAAAGGCTCACAGGACTGGCGTTGATGCATGTTCATCAAAAAGTTAAGCTGGACAAGGAGAGAGTCCTTAGACGGTGGGATGCCTCTGGCCACAGGAGGATACAGCTAGCTTTCAATGGAAAGGTAATGCATGTTGTAAAGAGTATAGTCATCCAACAGTCATTTGCATTTGCATTGATTATAAACTCTCTGTCTGAAGTCTGAATCTGTCTTTTTTTATTTTGTCATTTCAGTGAGCCAAGGAATGAAGAGTAGTACACGCACACGCACGCGCACACACACACACACACACGTCTGTGAAATGTAAAACATTATTTTGAATAAAAAAACTTTCGCAATCATCAACATGTCTGTCTATTTTGAAGTTTAGGAGTGCATTTGTGGGTGTTATTATAGCACAATTCTTAACACCTTACTTTGGACCTCACTAATTTTCAAACCCTGGTTACGGCCTTGCCCAACACACACATTTACGTTGTGGCATCGTCACTGCCACGTTCCATTTTTACTGTGGCAACGTTGCTGTCTACGTGCTCGCGACATTGTAGCAACGTTGAATTGTAAGACGCGACAGGGCTGTAGCAACGTTGTTGCGTGACATTCAGCAACTGCGAGACGACGTTCCGACCACATTTATTTTTATGCCAGATTATAAATATTATATTACCTTTTCTGCATCTTATTTTTTATGTATTTTTTGTGTGGTGAATCTCTTAATAAATCACACACAAGATGAATATGTAACACTTTTTTTTAAATGCTGTTAATTATGAATTTTTATTTTTAACGATAAACCTGCTATGAGACTTTAAAGAGGAAAGATGTCACACAGATTCATATAATCCAACTTTATTAAAACATTGCATACATTTTACACTACCAAATAATACATTTGAAAAACCGTACCTTAATATAGAGTATATTAATTATATTTAGCTCAAATATAATAGACTACAAATAAAAAAGCATTAAAAGGGCATTTGAGAAGATTTGCTGAACAAAAGAAAAGCAGCTGAGACTGTCAGCAGGTCACCGGCCGATGAGGCGGACTAGGAGTGCAGAACACGGCGAACAGGGGAGTGCAGACGAGAAGGTCGGCAGACATCAACAGTCCTAACAAGATAAACAAATCCAGTGGGCAAGCGCAAAAACCAGTCGTCAGGCACAAGTCAAAACCAAGCAGACAGTCCGAGGACAGAGAATGATGGGCGGCAGGCACAGGTAAAACTGGGCAGAGAACAAAACGGAGCAAAATCAAATAGTAAGCCTCCGAGGAGGACACAAATAAGATCTTGATACGACAGGACAGACCACATGTCTAGCATGAGCAGACAAAATAAAATAATCTAAAACGAAAATAGTAAAAACGAAACAGAGCACACTATAGCAGAGAAATGAATAAAACTTTACAATATGGTGACACTGTTAATTCATGCTTAACTAATGCACAGATAGTCATGAATTAATGTATAACAACCAGGGGTGTAGAATTGGGGGGGGGGGGGGGGACGCTAGGGACGTGTCCCTACCAATAAACAGCCACAACCAAACTGTTATTTTAACAATAATATTAACAAATAAACATTTTATATTATCCATAGATTAAGTAATCAATAAATTGTTATTAGTTAAATATGTCATAAAGTATCAATTCCCTAATGACATATTATATTAACTAATAGTGCACATTCATATGTTAATTACCGCAATGGATTCAAGCATGCATTGTCTGCTTTAATTAATCATTAGCTAATTATTTGCATGGGTATCATTATGTTGTGACTTTACTTATTGAGGCACATGACTAACTAACTCATTCAAAATCGATAACCACAATGACATATTACTTAATTAGTTAATAGTTCTATTGCCTCAACAAGTAAAGTCATAACAGTGAATAAGTGTTCTCTATTCTAAAGTGTTAACTCACAACATAATGACACCTTTGCAAATCATTAGCTAATGATTAATTCAAGCAGACAACTGGAAGTTGAAAGGCATGGCTTTGACCTAATGTGGTAATTAACATGTGAATGCACTTTATTAGTTAGTATAATGTGTCAGTAGGGAATTAATACATTATGACACATTTAACTAATAACAAGTTATTGATACTTAATCTAAGAATAATATAGTATAATGAACATATAATGAATATGTTCATTAGTCGCTGATGCAGTAATCATTAATAAATGGTTTAGTTCATCATGAGTTTTACTTAAACTCATGATTATCTCTGCATTAGTTAAGCAGTATTTAATGCATATTTGTGCACCCGTATTGTAAAGTGTTACCGAGAAATGAAAGGAAAGAAGAAACATAGCCGCAATCAGCTGAGCGCAGCCAATAAAAAAAGATTAAAGTTAAAAAAGAGAGACAAAGATAAAACCTGACTCCTGAGAGAAACATCACATTATCGTGGTCTTTTCAGTCTTTTGAGACTTTTTAAAGTTATTTTTAACATCAAATCTTAAGTAATGTACACGTTTTTAATTAAATTTTTATTTCAGGTCCTTATTTTAACAGGATAGTACAGATATGAAAGAAAAAAGATAGTGAGAGAACTGTAGGGTGACATGAGCAGGTTTGAGCTCCAGTCATATGTACAGAAATGCTAGGCTTCTTTACCCATAAGGCTGAGTCTCTGAATACTTACTTAAAATTATGAGAAGAGGTCCAGTGAACCATCTTGTAAATGTGGAGTAACTGATCGCTGTAAAATTAAATGTCAAACTTAGTGGCATGCCAATATCAGCTGTACAGAACATTAAAGCAATATTACAAATCTCACACTTGGTTTTTAGATTGGATTCATTTAGTGTATTTTAAAAGGATTGATTTGCACTTAACTGTAGCCTTGAGACTTTGAAAAAAAAAGGTACTGAACCAGGGCTGGACGGTAATAATAAAATACCCGTCTTGGAATGTATCCTCGAAAACAGTCAGTTATGTCATAATTGAAAGTAAAAAGTTGAGAAAAATTGCATATGTAACAATATATTGGACGCATGTACATCTAAAGTGACCTCACTGCTGTCAATGTACTTGATGTTAATAAAACAACAACAACAACAACAAAAAAAAAAACAACATTTATTGCTCTTGACTGATTAACTTTTGTAGCTTTAATGATTCATCTATATTTAATTTAAACAGTGAAGAATAGACAATGTTATTACATTTGATTATTCAAACCTGATCACCTACTAACCTAAAGCAGTGTTTAATAAGTATCTTTGTTCTATTGTTTGCAATTTGTTCATTTGTTTCACTTATATTTAACTAGTATCTTAATTTTTGCCATAAGTTTATTTATGAGAATACAAGATAACAAGGATCAAAACAACAATAAAAAAAGCTATTTTATTTTTTTTGGCAGGGCCAGTGAAAATGTTGGCTGGGTAAGAAAAAAGTATAGCATATTATACATACATATTGTCAGTAATATAATTCATTGTAAAAAATACTCACAAAAGCCTTTCTCCTAACCAGACCTGGTGCATGTTTAAGGGTCTCTGCAATCTGGCTTTCAGCATCCATGCTAGTAAACCCAGGTTGTGATTTCATTATTGCCCCTAAATGGTTTAAGTAAAGTTTTTAGAGATGAACAAGTATACTTTACATTTGAACGAACAGGTGTTCATCCCATTTGTATTGCCAATCATATATAATTCTGTCACTATAATGCTATGCCTCTTGATGTTAAATCTATGATAACTGAAAACACAATAGAATGTATACAATAAAATATATGCAGATACTGTTGATTTTTTAGATACTTATTAGAACCCGATGAACAGAAAGTTCTTCAAGTCTCCTCTTCCCCTTCCTTCCTTTGAGGCTAAAGCGTGACCAAACTTCTGATGAAGTGATTTTTCTCATGATTCGCCGCACTGTCTCTCCATAGTTTGGTCCTCCAATTGTAGAAAGGTATTTAACCTGAATTTAATATAAATGGAATTGTACAGTTCAGTTCAGCTTCAAATAAGAATGTCAAATTCTTAACCGTTTTTCTTTGGAGCTCTTCATCCCCCCCTCAGCTTATCCTCAAAGGAGAGCAAGTCAGGTAATTGACCAATAGATGGGATAGGGTTCTCTGGCCCTGTGTCGTCCTCTCTTGTCTGAAGTAGCCGCCGAAGCAAGAGAGAATGCTCTTCTTGATTTGCAATTATTTTATCCAGTTTCATGAGGACATTTAACTGGAAATCTGTAATATAATATCAGTTTGTAAGAACTTCTGTTGGTTTGATATTTTATATTTAAAAAAATGTTTATACATAAAGGTTTATATTAGTGGTGGGCCGTTATCGGCGTTAACGTGCTGCGTTAACGTGAGACTCTTATCGGGCGATAAAAAAAATATCGCCGTTAATCTATTCTCAATGTTGGGTTGGGAGCTGGGTCTATACTACGCAAGCTATGATGACTTTCACCCTGATATTTTAGCGCGGATGTATAGCTAGCCGAATTGCACTGTAGGGGGCGAGAACGAGTCTTCGAACTAGAGGCTGGCATTTTTTCGGGAATCCCGCAGGATGGGAAACAAAATCGCTACGAATCACGTGATTGGGACGGGACAGGAAAATATTTAATCGGGAGTGGGCGGGACCGGGAATAGATATCCAACTTTACACACAAATATACCTTTTATATAAATAAACTATAAACTGAATATTTTAATTCTGAACTCAATTCTAGTTGCCCTGTCTCTTTATGCTCTCCTCCTGTTTGCTTTGGTGTGGCTGGTTAAGTGAATGACGCAGTCCGTGATGGACAGATTGTTAACGGCTGGTCTATGTGGTAATACACTCGGGCAGGACATCCAAACGCTCACCTATCATTCATCAACCTCAAATATGGCTTTTCATCTGAAAGATGTATGTATTAGTAACTTTACATGGCCGCTCAATATGATGTTAACCTAGAGAAATGTGCGCTATTGAAGTGTTTGTGTGAAAGCGCGTTTGCTGCAGGACAGGCTCCGGTGCGCTCACTTGCTCTTAAAATCTCCGTCATTTTTGGTCATACAGATAAAAGTAGCCTAATACATCTTTCGAATCTGTAAAGACTCTACGTTTATTTGTGTGCACTCAGAATAACAATGAAACGTTGCGCTTTTAAGCAAACAGGATGCGCTTTAGGTCTCATGTGAACTTGAGCGAGAAACTTCGAAACTCCGTCTTTGAAAAATATATCTATAGAGAGTGAAATGTCTAAAAAATAAAAATAGAAGACGTGTGTGTTAGCATGGATGATTTACATGAAATTTAATCTGTGCAACACTGTGCATAAGATGGCTTTCAGTTCAATATAATAACAAAAAACGGCATTTTGGGTTTTTATTCAACTAATAAGGTGGGCACGCTGTGATCTGTACTATATTTTTACTGTAATTGACAGTTATCGGCAAAAAAAAAAAAAAAACAACAACACGGGAGTGGGAGGGAATGGGAGTCATTCTTCCGGGAGTGGAACGGGATTTTCCTCCAGTTTTTTCGTGGGATTGGGACGGGAAGAGATTAAAGTTTGTGATGCATTTTGGAAACAGGAGATGAGCCCCTGGTCTAATGCGCCACCTGGCTTGAGATACCTGTTCTCAAAGACTTACTTTTAGTCATTATTTGGGTAGCACACATATTCTGAATGCCTTCGGCAGAATTCAAATGAGCCATTTTAATCTAGATTAATCTAGATTAATTCCAAGATTACAGTGAGATTAATCTAGATTAAAAAAATTAATCTATGCCCACCACTAGTTTATATACAATATAAAACCTCTTATACATATTATGGAGTTATTAATATTACTTACTGTTATTTGGTGTACAATTTTGCCCATTTGAATTGAAGTCACCTGAAAACCGAGAAAGTTAAAAAATCTAACACATACAGTACACATACAAATATTTTTTAACCGTCATGTGATACATTTTACCCCTGGCTGTGTTTCAAATGTACATAACAGATTTTCAACAAAACATTCAAGTCTCCCAGTCATTGACTTTTATGAAAATTATGTTGTTTTACAAAACGTCCCCGTTTCAGATTGGATTTGTACATCTGGGATGGCATGAGGTAGAGTAAATAATGTGACGGTTTTAATTTTTGGATGGAGATTTAACATTACTTACAATTTTGTCTTTGAGTATCTGTCCATCTTCCATTGCCACTGGCTGTCCAGGCTGATTCTAGGGAAAAAAATTAAATTTGTATGCAAAACTTATTACAAATTATCAGGCCTCACAATAGCACTTCATACATTTTTGAGGTTTTCAAAATAGACTCGAAGCCACTAGTGCTCTATCATGATCAAATTTTGCATCAAAGATAAGAAGTAACATACGTTGGTGTTGATCCACATTTGAATTATGTTCATGACTCCATTCTTGGAGCTACAAAAGAGACATTATTGTGATTCTCTCATATAAACAATATTTAAATACATCTCTTTTAAGTTCGATAAGACAAATGCTGCTTTCACACATTACACACGGTAACTGCTGTAAAACCGGTGGCGATCCTAGACTTCTGGGGACCCTACGCAAAACCGTGTCGGGGGGTGAGTTATGAATGAATTAAACACATTTGTCCGTGTTCACTCCGTCTTAAATCGCACTCACGGAAAGCACTGAGATACAGTGTCTCTTCCGTTTTTATTAGTCTCGAGCAAGAGACTGTAGGCTATGCCATTCACGTTACATGATTTGACAGATTTTTACACAGAGAGGGTGACAGCGCACGGCATTAAAATAAATGAACATTCATGTTTTCATAACCGCTGGCCAAATTAAAAAACAAAACTAAAATTAAATCTTTGAAATTAAGGGGGCCCCCTGGTGTTTCGGGGACCCTACGCAGCTTGCGTACTTTGCGTATAGGGAGGATCGGCTCTGTGTAAAACGGCCAGATTGCCATTTCTACCATATCTGCTGTTCACACAAGCAACAAATTGTCTTTTCTTCTTTTTTCCATTTTACAATTTTCAATAAAATATAAATAAATAACAGAAAGAAAGAAAGAAAGAAAGAAAGAAAGAAAGAAAGAAAGAAAGAAAGAAAGAAAGAAAGAAAGAAAGAAAGAACGTAAAACGAAAGACATGGGAAAACATAGCTAAATGTTGTGGCATCATGGAATGAGTGCTATCCGTATGTACAGCTGATCTGTAGCCCCCTGGCATCTCTGGATCAATGACATTTACATTTATGCATTTAGCAGATGCTTTTATCCAAAGCGACTTACAGTGCATTCAGATTATATATTTTTTTGTCAGTACATGTGTTCCCTGGGAATTGAACCCATGACCTTTTGCGCTGCTAACACAATGCTCTACCACTGAGCCACAGGATCAATGACATATTAATAAATTACATCAACAATAAAATACTGATACATTTTGTGATATTTATCATTATCATCAGTTATGTCCATCATAACTTTTGACTGATTCAAAACAGACTTTTTAATTTGTTCACACAAGCATCAAAACAGTAATTTACAAAAAATAACTTCTTATTCTTGCAAATTGTTGTAACTGATATACTGATATTTTTCTAAAAGATCCTCTACACATGTCAAAATAGTAAAATGCTCATGATTTTCCAGAAAAAGTTGTTTGTTTTATGCATATTGCCTTCGAATTGATGTGCCATAACCCTATGTCCTTCACTCTGGACATCCCAGTTTGGTGTATTGCAGAAATCTAAAAAATAAATATTTCATTTGTGTTAGTACAATTACATGTTTAATAAATATTCTGTACTGGCTATCAGATACAGCTTTTACATGGCTAGTAGATGGCATTCAGATTATGCATTTGTAGTGGAAATTGTATGCCATTCAAACTAATAAACAAATAAACAAACAAACAAACAATACCTAAATGTTGTGGCCTCATTGAATGGGTGCTATCGGTCTGGATAGCTGCTCCGTAGTCCCCTGGCAGGTTTGGATCATTGAGGTATTAATAAATAAAAGGGCTGCAAAAAATGTTGACGTATGGTGTATTGTGTAAAACTGCTTATCTTCTTTATTGTTTATACTTACCACAAAATCCAGCTCTTGGCAAGCTGTCAAGACCCCCACGTGTCTGTGATGGCTCAGGTGCTAAAAAAAGAAAAGAAAGATTTATATCATTGTAATAATACCGTTGTTATAAACAAATTACAACAATATTAATTGTTTACTGTACAAATATATATATATATATATATATATATATATATATATATATATATTGGTGTATATCAAATGGTTTACAAATAAAAAAAAATCACATTTTCTTGTACTTTCGGATAAGTTCCTTCTTGGTTCCATTGTTCTCGGTGGAGAGGGAAGGGTTGGTATTTTTGCTGGTGGCCTAGTGTTGATATTACCTAAAGCAATTTTATTACAAAAAAAACATTTTTTTTAATTACATTATAAACCAAACAAGATGTGTGAATTCATGTACATACTGTCTTCAATAGCTGTGATGTCACTATCTGACTCTAAAAGGCGTAAAGGTGGTCTCTTCAGCCTGGTTAGCCTTTTCCCAGTGATGGAGGAGTCTGAGAGTTCAGGACACGAGGTGATTTGAGCTATTCTCATGAGCTTATGCGCTGTCATGTAGTCAACTAAAGAAAACATTTTTTTAGTTGGCATGAAAGGTACAACAATGTATCAAAGTATCCACCTTACTTTACCCGTAAGATCTGTCATGGCTGTTTGTAAATCATTAGGATATTAAGTAAAGATCATGTTCCATGGAGATATTTTGTAAATGTCCTTACGTAAATATATCAAAACTTAATTTTTATCAGTAATATGCATTGCTAAGAACTTCATTTGGACAACTTTAAAGGCAATTTTCCAACTAATAATGGCTAATAAACCCATTATCTCAAAAGTCAAAATCAGGGTAATATTTGACTTACCTGAGGACTTAAATACTCTGTGGACTTGTAGTCTGTTCCACTTTATTTTATCAGGCAAAGTTCTTTTTTTAGTAGACTTTGGACATTGTTGGGTGGCCAGTAGCAATAGCTGTCCTGAGGAAAAATAGTATAAATATATATATATATATATATATAAAAAAAAACATTTGAGGATTCGATTTTTCAAAACAATTAATTTTTACAAATGTATCTCTTTTATTTACATATTTTGTTTTGGAGTGCAAAATAGGAAGTATCAGATTATACTGTATTCACATACATTAATTTTAACATTAATTTGGCAATACATTTTTTTTTACATTTATTTTGGTACAATTTTCCCAAGTTTACTATGTAAATTTAAAAAACTAATACAATTTGTAAACACTCTAAACTGATCACCTTTGCAACACCGCTGGTCATTCTTTCAAAACCTGATTTCATACTTTATTTCCAGTTGAACTGTACATATGTCCTTACACATAATCAATATTTGAAAGACAAGATGACAAGATACATGTTTTGATACAAAATATTTTAGATAATTTGCACAATCAACAAAAAATCCATGATTTTTGTAATGATCTAGTGACTAAGTTAGGTCATATAAGTGCAATTTCTAATGTGGCAACTGTAACATCAATTTAAAAATGTAAACCAGGGAGATTTCTGTAGCAAATATGCATAGGTCTATACGTCTTACCTGGTCTAATTGTTCTTTCCATGCATCAGGAATTACAGCCACACTGTGATCTGAGGTGAATTCTACAACTGAAAACATTCTGAAAGACAAGGTATATGACTATAAAAAAACAAAAGTCAGTTGTACACTAATAGAGTTTTTTATATAAATGTTACTTACACATGATATGTGTTTTAATTTGTTGATTTCTACTTGTCATGATTGTGAAGAATAGTCAAATAGACTACTCTTTGCCTATGATCAATCTTGATTGCTCTTTTACACTGACTGACTTTTTCTTTTGGGATCATTTGTAGAACATTGTTCTTTTGGCACATGTATGCTCCAATTATTGATGATTCACAGGGCTTCATAAAGAGTGGAGATGGTTGCAGAAAAACTCGACATAGGTAATACACATATAGTGTGCCAGTTTTACTCGGCATGTCAGACTCATTCTCTGTGTGAGAGAAACGCAGAGCGCTTTCCTCAGCCAATAATGCGCTCACTGCTCTATATAGACAGAGTGAAACTTAATCGTTCAGTCAGAGTGTTCAAATGTAGGCAAGTGAAAATGTATTTGTGCTGAAATATCTTTTACACGTTTAAAAAAAAACACTGGCGAGTTAAATGTAACAATTTATTGGCCAATGGCTAACGATAGATATTATTAGTCGTCTAGATTGAACATTAACTTATTAATGTTCATCGCTGTCTGTTGCAGTAAAATGTCAATCACTTTTCATAGCTTCATTATGGCTTATAACTTTTGGCTTAGTGTTAAAACACTTTATCACATGACCAGAATATGTTTAACGCCTTTCCTAAATAACGATATCTGAATAGACCTAACGTTACTGAAATAGTTAGCATTAACGCTAACGTACACCAAACCCGATCGCAAACTAACACTCGGTATGTAAATTATCAGCTATTCTGTCCATTCAGTTTATTAACAGAAGAAATAAATCTCACATTGGACACTAAAATTAAAGGTTTTGTTTGGATATTTACATATCTTATTTATCTAAAAGATAAATCATAATCAACACTCACGTACCCTGGCTTGAAGAAGAATAACGGCCCAACGGTCACTAAAAAGTGTAATGAATAAACCTCAGACTGAAGGACGAGTAAATCACGTCTGTACAGAAGAACACAGGAGAAGATTCACTCTTCAGCAATAAAAACACAACAAAGCACAATTGTTAGTTTATCTAAAGTAATTTGTGTTTATTAGTATGGTTGAACTGGATCATCAAAGGTCAGCAGCAAACACATCGGTTAATAAAATGAGATTAGATATATTTGTGTTGTTTAACATATTTAATTATTGCAGGTTTGCGTCATATTCTGAGTTTGCATTTCACTGTTTTAATTCATTTTGATGAATACTGAATCTGTTTATTGCGAGTGGGATGAATTAATACACATTCATATTTAGTCTAGATTAGATCTACAGTAAGATCATGTTATTAAATGGGAAAAGTAACTCAGATATTTTCTAGTAAATTAAAAATGAATGCGTTACTTTACTAGTTACTTAAAAAAGTAATATTATTACGTAACTCGCGTTAATTGTAATGCGTTACCCCCAACACTGGTTATTTCTCTGTGACACTTTAGAATAGGGAACACTTATTCCCTTCAACTTTTCCCTCATTAAACTCCTAATTTACTGCTTTTTAATAGATAGTAAGGTAGTTTAGGATTAGTGATGTAGGATAAGGCATTATGTGTAGGGATGCATCGATCCGATACCGATCCTCCGATCCAGTCATTTTCTGCGGATCGGGTATCAGTCAGACGAGACCGATCCAAATCCGATCCTGTGCTTTTAAGTTTAGAATATTCTGTGTTGTTGTTAAACCCCACGGAAGACACAAAAACACCATAAAGCACCATAAAGTGTTCTCACACTATATTTCAAGTGTTCTGAAGCTGTTCCATAGTCTAATCTGAGGTACAGATGAATATTTAAGTAGTTAAATTCAAGTTCACGTGAACTTCTCTCTCCGCTGCGTCTGTCAGTCATCCTCCGTTCAGCATTCAAACAGTCAAACTCTTCAAAAGCGCAGTTACTGAGGTTTAAAACTGTTCAAAGAAAAGGCTCAAAGTAAACTAACTCACAGATTTGATACACTTCTCAGGAATATCTCTTCTCCTGTACTTTTCTTCTCTATGCGGACTCGGAGGGCTGCGCAGCCTGTGTGCTGTGACTCTGTGTTTCAAGAGCATCATTCTGCGCACGGGATGTGCATTGCGCCGTTCTGTAACGGATCACTTCGTTTTATAATACTTCTGCGCAATGAAAGATAATAATAGTCTTTCTTGTTCTGTCCTGTCTATAATATGTTGTCTTATTATTGTGTTATACATTTAAAATACGTTTATATACGTATTATTATATACGTTTATAAGTAAATATATATATATATATATATATATATTTGAAAATATCATGGTATTTTTTGGTTATGAAAACAACCTAGGTGACTGATAGACCCGCTAGATTTAAATCAGCACCGCCAGCGAAGGAGCGGACGCAGCTTTTGTTTGAACAAAAGCACCTTTTTGTATCAACCACAAATTATCTGTTTCGTTGTCTGTTGAGGAAGTACAGACGTTCTTCTCTATATTTCCTTCTTCTCTGATAGCCGAGGAGTGGATCCAGCGAGAGCTTGATGGCGCGACGCCGAAGGAAAAAGCCTTATGTATATATAACGTTACTTTTGAACTTGCTATATTTTCAGAGTATGTCTTCTGTTTATATTGTTACCTTTGTATCTGTGTTTTGCTTCAATTAAAAACAATCTGATTGAATAAGTGTACCTCCAGACAATATTAAATATGTATTATTGTATGAGCACGTAATGAACCTCTTGAAAAAGACAAATGATTAATGCCGCGATTATAAAAACCATCACATAAATTAAAAAAACAAGGGATACATTGTACATTTTTTAAATATTAAAATGTTTATTGATAATTCACTTTACAGAACACGCTACATGAGTAGTTAACTAATCAAGTAACGTTAACGCAGCACACCTGCACGAACATCCCTCTCCTCCTCTACAGCCTGTTTCACTGTCACCACAGTCTCTGCTGCTGGAGGTAAATCCCAAGCATTCTCATAGACCTCTCCATTGCTGTTAAAAACATCCCTCTCCTCCTCATATACAGCCCGGGGCACTGCCACAGTCTCTGCTGCTGGAGGTAAATCACAAGCATTCTCATAGACCTCTCCATTACTGTTAAACACATCCCTGCCCTCCTCATCTACAGCCCGTGTCACTGTCACCACAGTCTCTGCTGCTGGGGGTAAATCACAAGCATTCTCATAGACCTCTCCATTGCTGTTAAAAACATCCCTCTCCTCCTCCTCTACAGCCCGTGTCACTGTCACCACAGTCTCTGCTGCTGGGGGTAAATCCCAAGCATTCTCATAGACCTCTCCATTGCTGTTAAAAACATCCCTGCTCTCCTCCTCTACAGCCCGTGGCACTGCCACAGTCTCTGCTGCTGGGGGTAAATCCCAAGCATTCTCATAGACCTCTCCATTGCTGTTAAAAACATCCCTGCTCTCCTCCTCTACAGCCCGTGTCACTGTCACCACAGTCTCTGCTGCTGGGGGTGTTGAAAACTCTGTTCTTCTAAAGTGTAGAAACTCAGAAGAGAAGACCAGGAGACTTCGGATTCGATCGTAGGATTCTTTATTGAAAAAAACCCAGTGTGATGGTAGGCTGCAGTCATCGAAATCTTATCTTAAGTAATTTTTACAGGGTATCTTATAGACAGAATTGGAGGAGGGACTTTTGGAGGTTGAGACAAAAACATCAAAGAAAGCAAACATCTGAGGGCAGCGTTAGTTGGTTGCGGGAAACTTCCCGTGGTCCAATAAACCTATCGAATCCACGTCTGGCCAGGACAAAACCTATTTGCAGATCAAAGGTTGAATCTCCCAGTAGTCTGACTCATTGACAAAAGGCACAGCTGTCCCAAGCCCAAATGGTCAGGAAACGATCTCAAGCACCTTTGCCTTGCCCGACACCTCTTAGTCAGGACGTGAATTCAAATCAAACATAGAATAACATTTGTGATCCTTCAATTCCCCCTTTGAGAGTTCTAATAACTCTCACAAAAATACAAATTTAGACACTTAAAAGTTCATTCTTGTAACTTGTAATCGTTACAGGCACATTGTACATGTTCTGTGTTGCTTATATGTAATTGCATGCTGACACAGAAACAAAACATGCAATTAGGGTCCGTGTAGATTTTACGGGTAATAGTCTCTTCTGGTTGGAACTGTCATTTCCTCGTGAGAGGCGGGCGTCATTTGCTGTAAGAAACACTTGATACTGTGGAGGCATAGATAGTACGCAAGTAGGAGAAACAACAGCAGAATTGCTATTTCCTTGATCCACAGCCAGGGTTTACCTAACAAGTTTCCGAACCATGAAGAATTATCTTCAGTCATCTGGTGTAATTTTTCTGAAAGACCAAGAATGTCTTGTTGGATTTTGTTCAAGTTCTCTGTTGGATCCATTAACCCGGTGCAGCATTCAGGACCGATAATGGTACAGGCTCCCCCTTGTGTTGCAAGAATGTAATCCAAGGCCACTCTGTTCTGTAAGATCATCATCTTGTGCGAGGCAAGAGTGTCCTTGATGTTGCCCAGGGCCAAAACCGTATCATTGGCCAATTTCTGTACAGAATCCGACAGGCTTCTGACTTGATCGAGAGCCTGCATGACACCATACGATGGGATTAATGCTCCAAGAGTTCTTGACCACCACGTTTGTACACAAGTGAGTCCTGGAATGCAGCCATCTTTGTTGGTAGAAGCTGAATTTTGTAGATGTGGAGAACTTGAGGTGGAGTGTGTATTTTCTCTGATGGCTGGTAGGACATAAACCAGGGTGCACCTGCCATTGAATTGGCTGGGTAGGATGCTGTAGACAGAAGTCCCACATAACCACAAAGTGCCAGTTGGTGGAGGAATCATACACCACTGATTTATGGCAAAAAGTTTCGGTAGGGATGGGTTCCCGTAGAGACACTCTTTTAATTCATTCTCCTCTTTCGTATCTGATGTAGTAACGTACACATCGAATTCGGTTCTTCTTTCAATAACAAAGCTGCAACGTTCACGAGGAATTTCACCCAGTGTAGTCGATGCTGGAGCATGATTTTCCATGCACCAATAGAACATCCTTGGCATGAGTAGATCTGTCATGATGGGAGTAGCTGAAGTTAGGTTGCAGGATGGTAGTCCAGGAATGCAACACGACGAAGCTGGAGGAATTGTTACGTTGTGACATGTATCCTTGTTGTGTAATCCACTGGTATGATGATCGAATAAGGTACACGTGTCACATTTGGAGATAGGGTGTGCCACCCATGGGATTCCTGCTCCTACTGAAGGTGCGTGCGGCATGCAAACATTCTTTCCAGCAAACAAGGCATTTCTTGACATATTCATCAGCTCTACGAATATGTTGTTTCTGGGGTCTACACTTTGCGTGATGTCCATGATGGTTAATAGTACGAAAATCTTGATCATGTTGATGGATGACTGAAGTTTCCGTATGTGAGTCTCTGCGTTGTGTATTTTTTTTTTATTTTTCTTGTGTGATAGTTGGCTCGGCAATGGGTCTAGTTGTTTTCTAGAGGTTGTGGCTTCATCCGCAGGTGAGAAGGGTGGTGCATATGGATCTCAGGACAGCCATCAAATGGTATCTGCACAGAGGAAGAAAGAAACACAAACAAGAGAGAACAACGGCACAGAGCAGTATTTGTTGTAGAGTCTGCAAACATTAGGGTTGTATCCTCTGTTCAAAATATAGTCTGCTATGGTTGTTCCTTCTTTCCCTATTTCTTAATTCCTGCGACACCTAAAGAACAGTGAGGAAAGGATGGACTAATGGAGGGGAAAGGCCTATGAGGAAATCTTCACCTCAGGGTTGGCCCCCGAAGCCTGTTGCTTTCGGTTCTTCCCTGGGCTCCTCACTGGTTCTTGTGTCTGCCCTATCCTATCCCTGCAGGGGGAGGAACAACCTTACAATGTGACACATGAGTCCAAGTTTTCCTTCCCTGACACAATACTGCAGCTGCTGTAATCAACATCACTTGATGTGGTCCGTACCACTTAGGCTCTAATGGCTTGTTTTTGAATGCCTTTATCATGACCCATTGACCTGGGACGATTGTGTGTCCACCTTCTGGTGGAGTCTGCCAACACGACTCAACTCTCTCTTTGGCACTCTGCACTGCCTTTGTGAGGTTTTCACAGTAAGCGATCAGGGCATCTGACGCAATGTGCACATCAGCATTTCTAAGATCAATCACACCTGGCATCTGCATTGGGCGTCCAGTAATAATCTCATGAGGGCTCAGTCCTACTGATCTGTTAGGTGATGCTCTCATACTACACAGTACTGCGGGCAGTGCTTCAACCCATGGTACTCCTTCCTGATGCATTTTGCTTAGCCTGGTTTTGATTGTTCTGTTTGATCGTTCAACCTGTCCTGATGCTTGTGGCCTATAGGGACAGTGAAGGTTCCACTTAATCTTCAACATTCTAGACACTTCCTTGACTACCTGTCCTGTGAAGTGGGTACCTTGATCTGAGTCAATGCAATCTGGTAATCCCCATCTGGGAATGAAATCAGTGACAAGACATTTAGCAGTATGTGCAGCTGTAGCGCGCCCTGTTGGATAAGCTTCTACCCATCTTGAGAACTTGTCTATTACTACCAAAACGTCAGTTTTTCCTTTACAAGGGGGCAACGATATGTAATCAACTTGCAGGTGACGAAATGGCCCTGGTGGAGCTGGGGTATGTGCTGCTGGTGTAATGGCTGCTGGTACATCATTATTTTTCTGACATGTAACACATCTCTTGACTGTTTCAGTGGCTGCGTTTCTGAATTTTGGATTCCACCATTGATTTGAGAACCTGTGATTCATCGTTGCTGGACCACTATGACCCAAACTGTGTATTTGTTGAGCCAAATATGGCAACAGTGATTCGGGAGCAACATACTTTCCCCCTTTGGTCCAGCAGCCGGATGAATCCACAGTGGCTCCTTTGTCTAACCATGTCCATGCTTCATATAGAGGAACGTCTTTATACAGATCAACGATTGATTCAGGAGGTAGAATTATCTTCTGTGCTGTACTACCTGAACACACTTGTACAGTTGCATAGAAACAAGCCTGTTTAGCCGCTACATCAGCAAGAGCATTACCTTTAGCTTCCGTAGTATTAGTTGTGAGATGTGCTTTCACTTTGATCACTGCTAATTTCTTTGGGAGTTTCATGGCAAACATTAAATCTTTCACTAATCCAGCATGCTTAATGGGGGATCCAGCAGAAGTTAGAAATTTTCTGGTTTGCCAAATGACACCAAAATCATGAATTACCCCAAAAGCATACCTGGAATCTGTGTAGATATTTGCAACCGATCCTGAAGCTAGCGTGCATGCTCTAGTTAAGGCTACTAGTTCTGCAGCTTGAGCTGAAAAATGATCTGGAAGACGACCTGAAGCAACTACTTCAGTGGTGGAAGTTACTGCATATCCTGCTCGTCTGTTACCTTCAATAACTTGAGCTGAACCATCAACAAACAACTCCAATTCTGCGTTCTCTATGGGAGTTTCTGCTATTTCACTTGTCGCTGCATATGTAAGCGTAACACAATCATGAGTCATTTCGCCTTCATCCTCTAACACAAATTCAGTCATTGCAGACATCATACATGAGGATGGGTTCGTGACTGGTGCACGCTGTATAACAATATTCGGGGCTGTGAGAGTTGCTAACCAATTTCCCCAACGGGAGGAGGTGACAGAAGTGACTTTTGCTTGATTCATTAGTGCGGACACTGCGTGTGGGCATTTTACGTTTACAGTCTGACCTAACACCATTCTTGATGAAGCCTGAAGCGCTAGATGAACTGCCTGTACTGCTCTGAGGCATGGGCCCATACCTTGAGCGACTATGTCAAGTTTACCGGAATAGTAATGAATTGGGCGTAAGCTGCCCCCATGATCTTGCATTAGACATGCAGTCATAAGGCCTAAGTGTTCATGGACATAAAGCACAAAGGGTCTATCAGATTGGGCAATTCCTAATGCTGGTGCTTGACATAGTGCTCTCTTCAAATCATTAAAAGCTTTGAGATGAAGTTCTTCCATACAAACAGTATCTGAATCTTTACCATGGCCTTTCAACAAATCATAGAGAGGCTGAGCCATCGAGGCATAGTCTTCAATCCAAGGTCTACAATAACCTGTTGTTCCTAAAAATGAGCGGAGTGTTTTAATGGTATTAGGCGGAGGTATGGCTTTGACTGAAGCCGCTCGATCCTGTGTAATGGATCTATTTCCTGTACCAATTGTTTGACCCAGAAATGTGACTTGCTTTTTAGCGATTTGAGCTTTGTGAAAGCTGCATTTGTGTCCTTTTTTATGCAAATAGTCCAACAATGACGCCAATTCAGTTTGATGTACCTCATGATCTGTTGAGGCAATCAAAATATCATCGACATATTGGATCATAGTGGACTGTTTTACCGGACATTCTGGGTCACACAAATCACGTCTGACAGCCTGATGATATATGGTTGGGGAGTTTTGAAATCCCTGTGGCAATCGTGTCCACTGGTATTGTTCATAGTCAACTGTGAAAGCTAACCATGGCTGGCTGTCAGAGTGCAACGGTACAGAAAAGAATCCATTAGACATATCAATTACTGAAAAAATCTTACAATTTAATGGTAAGCCATTACAAATTGTAGATGGATCTGCCACTAGGGGGGTGATTTTTTCAATATGTTTATTGGCTACTCTGTAGTCTATTGTAAGTCTCCATGTCCCATTAGATTTCTTGATGGGCCATATGGGTGAATTACATGGACTGTTGGTTTTAACTAGCACTCCTTGCGTCAGCAAATTTTCTACAATAAGTTTGATTCCCTGTATAGCTTCCTTATTAATCGGATATTGTTTGGTGACCGGAGGTGGAGTTCCTGTCAATTTAACTGGTTCTACACCTGTCAACAACCCACAATCATCCTTGTCTTTAGCCCAAATTGGATGATTCTGTAAGAAAGCATACTCGGGAGGGGTTGCATTATTGGTAGAAATCTGTGCTGAGGAAATTTTTATGCTAGTAGATTCTGAGGACATGTCTAAAGTTAGATTTATTTGTCTCAGAAGATCCATGCCTAAAACTGCACCTGTATTTAATGGAGCGCATAGCAATTTTGTAGTCAGAGTTTTTGGGCCAAATTGTACCTCTATGGGCGGAGTTTCATACAAAACAGAATCTTCACCTATTACACCAGTTAAACAAAGTTTGGTTTTCTTGTATGGGATGTTTAAACCTTGTGCCAATTTTGTAGGAATTACTGTAATTTCTGCACCTGTATCAAGCAAAAAATCAATCTCTTTCTCTTTTATGCTACCTTTCACAAAAATTCTTTGGTCATTGTGTTGGATTACAGGGGAAAGGTAGCTACTCACAGCCCCAATAATTAGTTTTTTTCCTGGTCTTGTTGTGCTCTTAGAAGAGCCTGAACTAACTGTCCTATAATTTCAGTGGTCACTGGCGGAACTACTTCAGGGTTGTGTGCAGGCTGAGAAGGAGCAGAATTATGCATAGCATTTCTTTTACTATCTTGTAACTTCTTCCTACACTCTTTCTCCCAGTGTCCTAATTTTTCACAGTATTTGCATTTGCTTTCTCTTTTAGACCAGAGTTGCTACTCTGCTGCTACTCTTACTTTTGCCTTGACATCAGCATCTCTTTCCCATGTAGTTAACCTGTCTAGGTTACTTCTGAGAGTTCTGTTAGACCAAGTTAGATCTAAGAATGGTAAAGCTTTTCTGTATTCGGCTACAAGGCCATCTGACCAGATACGAACCAAGGGTCCCTTGTCATCCAGAACACCTTCAGGGTCATCAACAATTCCACTGTAGATTACAGCTGACTGACAAAATCTTTCAGTATATTCACTCACAGTTTCTTCTTTCCTTTGCACACAGGTAGTAATTCTAGACCAATCTATTTTGGGTCCTAAGATATTCTTTAGGATTTTCAAAATACCTTCTCTTAAATCACCCTTACTGGCATTTCGCAGTTCAGAAGTGACAGCAGATTCAAAACTGTTGAATTCAGATTCAGTTAGTATTTGTGACATCAGCTGCGGGACTTCTGCCAACGACATGTCATAAAGACGCATTTTACTGATCAATGTTCTTCTAAATTCAGAAAAATGTTTGCGTGCTGACGGTAAACTCTGAGATAGTCTCTCTATATCTTTAGGACATAAAGCTTTGGCAGCAGTTTGTATTTGCACAACAGAAGAATTGAGAGGAACACTATCAGTTTCCTCAATCCCCTGAGATCTTCTCCTAGCCCCACACACATGGACGGAATTTACAGGCACATCAGTTACTGATTGGAGAGCTACATCTGTTTCAAAGAACGCTTGTAAATCAGGGTAAATGTTATCAGGCTGACTTACTTCCACATCAGTTTTTGCTGCAATTTTCTTGAGGTTCAATTTCTTAGTCAAAGTGGATACTCTCGCACGGAGTTCATTGTTCTGTTTCTCTAGCTCTGCGTTACGCTGAGACTGTTGTGTCGCTAGCGTTACACTGAATTCCCTGTGACAACAGATAATGTCTTTCACATTGTTCTTACGAAGGCTTGCTCCTAGTACCTTTTTACACTCATCTACCGACCAAGTCTTGTCTGGATGAATCTCATATTTCTGTGTTAGTTTTTGTCTAACTTTTTCAGTGACTATTAGGTCCATTTGTTCCCCTAACAGCGTTTTGAATTCACTATCTGACCACAAAGGAGTCGCAAGACCCATCTTTTCTGTGGTTGGAATCAGCCTAGCATTCATTCTAACCATTTTGTAAGTTTCTTCGGTACCACACAAACAAAACAAACACTTCTCTGATCAACAGAGGGTACACTTGTTTTTTAACACGTAATGCCAAAATCTTCCCTGCCTGAAAGAACAGAGGATAAACCAAAAATTAGCACGTAATGCTAACCTTCCCTGCCTGAAAGAACAGAGGATAAACCAAAAATTAGCACGTAATGCTAACCTTCCCTGCCTGAAAGAACAGAGGATAAACCAAAAATTAGCACGTAATGCCAACCTTCCCTGCCTGAAAACAGAGGATAAACTTCCCTGCCTACAAGAACAGAGGATAAACTCTTCCCTGTCTGAAAACAGAGGATAAACTTTAGTTAAACAAACCCTACAGATGTATGTTAACTCTTCTCTGACGGCACAGAGGATACAAAAATTTGTACTGGTCTTAGGTTCTTTTTGGATTAGAGACAGCACTCACCAGAGAGAAAAATTCAGTCTGGGAATCCTTGAAGTTTCGCTGGATTCCAAAAGATGCAGATCTTTGTTTGAGCTTGAAGTTTTTCAGGTGAGGAAGCTGGAACTCTATCCGGGTCACGGCACCATCTGTTGAAAACTCTGTTCTTCTAAAGTGTAGAAACTCAGAAGAGAAGACCAGGAGACTTCGGATTCGATCGTAGGATTCTTTATTGAAAAAAACCCAGTGTGATGGTAGGCTGCAGTCATCGAAATCTTATCTTAAGTAATTTTTACAGGGTATCTTATAGACAGAATTGGAGGAGGGACTTTTGGAGGATGAGACAAAAACATCAAAGAAAGCAAACATCTGAGGGCAGCGTTAGTTGGTTGCGGGAAACTTCCCGTGGTCCAATAAACCTATCAAATCCACGTCTGGCCAGGACAAAACCTATTTGCAGATCAAAGGTTGAATCTCCCAGTAGTCTGACTCATTGACAAAAGGCACAGCTGTCCCAAGCCCAAATGGTCAGGAAACGATCTCAAGCACCTTTGCCTTGCCCGACACCTCTTAGTCAGGACGTGAATTCAAATCAAACATAGAATAACATTTGTGATCCTTCAGGGGTAAATCCCAAGCATTCTCATAGACCTCTCCATTGCTGTTAAACACATCCCTGCCCTCCTCATCTACAGCCCGTGTCTCTGTCACCACAGTCTCTGCTGCTGGGGGTAAATCACAAGCGTTCTCATAGACCTCTCCATTGCTGTTAAAAACATCCCTGCTCTCCTCCTCTACAGCCCGTGTCACTGCACCACAGTCTCTGCTGCTGGGGGTAAATCACAAGCGTTCTCATAGACCTCTCCATTGCTGTTAAAAACATCCCTGCTCTCCTCATCTACAGCCCGTGTCACTGCACCACAGTCTCTGCTGCTGGGGGTAAATCACAAGCATTCTCATAGACCTCTCCATTGCTGTTAAAAACATCCCTGCTCTCCTCCTCCTCTACAGCCCGTGTCACTGCACCACAGTCTCTGCTGCTGGGGGTAAATCCCAAGCATTCTCATAGACCTCTCCATTGCTGTTAAACACATCCCTGCCCTCCTCATCTACAGCCCGTGTTTCTGTCACCACAGTCTCTGCTGCTGGGGGTAAATCACAAGCGTTCTCATAGACCTCTCCATTGCTGTTAAAAACATCCCTGCTCTCCTCCTCTACAGCCCGTGTCACTGCACCACAGTCTCTGCTGCTGGGGGTAAATCACAAGCATTCTCATAGACCTCTCCATTGCTGTTAAAAACATCCCTGCTCTCCTCCTCTACAGCCCGTGTCACTGTCACCACAGTCTCTGCTGCTGGGGGTAAATCACAAGCATTCTCATAGACCTCTCCATTGCTGTTAAAAACATCCCTGCTCTCCTCCTCCTCTACAGCCCGTATCACTGCACCACAGTCTCTGCTGCTGGGGGTAAATCCCAAGCATTCTCATAGACCTCTCCATTGCTGTTAAAAACATCCCTCTCCTCCTCTACAGCCCGTGGCACTGCCTCCACAGTCTCTGCTGCTGGGGGTAAATCACAAGCATTCTCATAGACCTCTCCATTGCTGTTAAAAACATCCCTGCTCTCCTCATCTACAGCCCGTGTCACTGCACCACAGTCTCTGCTGCTGGGGGTAAATCACAAGCATTCTCATAGACCTCTCCATTGCTGTTAAAAACATCCACATGCCGAGAGTGAAGAACATATTCCGTCTCCTTTCTTTGTTGTGAGTTTGTTTGTGGCGCGTTTACGATGATGTCACGGCAGTAAAAGCGGCGCAATTATAACGACGCGTGAATAATCCCGCCCACTCTATAGCGGTACTAAACTGCAGTGGAAATATGGCAAGCCCTTTTAACATTTAAAACTTTTTTTTGACTATCCATAAATATAATTTCGGATAGTCACAATCAGGGCCTGAAGTTAACTTTTTTGACCACCTGCCACAGTAACTTTTTACCAGCCAGTTTTATTTTTTTTATTTTTTGCCTCATAAAGGTGAAAAATAGAAATCACACAAACATTATTCTTTAACTTGTAAGAATACACATTTAAGTGCTGTCAAGTTATTAACGAAATCATTATAAGTAATAATAACTCAGACTATATTTTTATTGTTGCATCCCTAATTTTGTGCTAATGTTTTAATAAGCAACTAGTTAAGAGAGCCTAAAATTTTGTTTTTCATGAAGAATAAAAACATTTGAACAGCATTGTTTGATGAACACACTTTATGGTTAATGCGCAGGTTCTCGTTCATTCATCCGGACTCTTCTGATGTGTGTGTGCGTGTGCGAGGGTGGGTGTGTGCGAGAGAGTGTGCGTGTGCGAGAGTGTGTGTGTGTGTCTGCGTGTGCGAGAGTGTGTGTGCGAGAGTGTGTGTGTGTGAGAGGGTGTGTGTGAGAGAGAGTGTGTGTGTGCGAGGGTGTGTGTGTGTGTGTGTGTGTGTGTGTGTGTGTGTGTGTGTGTGCGAGGGTGGGTGGGTGTGTGGGTGTGTGTCTGAGAGGGTG
>JAPDDL010000836.1:45000-50000 GCA_027422435.1 Schizopygopsis pylzovi
GGTGTGGTTCTGGTTCAACGACATGCTGTGTTTCTGAGAGCAGCATCACCTCCGTCTGTCTCTGCTGGAGCTGGACTCGTCTCCGCTGGAGGCTCCTCATGCTCCCCCGCACCTCCTGCCGTGTCTCCTTCAGCCGCTCCTCCAGCACCTCCACCTCGCGGTGCTTCTGCAGCACTAGCGTGTGCACGCCGCTCACCAGGAGCCCGCTGGAGGACTAGCATTCACAACACATCTGCTCACGTACACATGGACACGCCATCAACTTAACAGCACTCATACTACAGGGGATTAGTGTCGGGGGGAGGGAGGGAGGGAGGGGGGGTTTAAATAAAGAAAACAAATAGATAAAATGTAATTAAAATAGAGAGTGGTAGAGTTAGAGGGTTAAATATAGATGGGAGAGTTGCCTCCCTCCCCTCCCCTCCCCACGTAGGCCATTGTTTCACCATTGCATAAATTAAATATCCAACATGTGCTTTTTACAATTTTGTCTTGCTTTTCAAATTCAACACTTACAAATGTTTACTAAACTGAATTATTTTTTACCTCCTATCAGACATTATATCAACAAAGCACAATTAATAAATAAGTAACATCATATTTTTGGGTCATGTTTGAGACATTATTCTGTACACATAAACATTTGCTGAGCAGAAGAGACTTTTTTCAAACATCAGAAATATTACAAATTTAATAATTGTCTGAATGTTATTAAGTATAGAGCTGCTGTGGGGTTATTATTATTGTCTTATTATTGTTATTATTTATATAATACAATACTAACGTTAATGGAGGAAAGTTACTTTTAAAAGTAATGTGTTACAATATTGCGTTACTCCCTTTAAAAAGTAACTAATTACGAAACTTTTTAAATATGAGCTTGTTAGTTTTTAATAAAAGACGAGTAAATCACGTCTGTACAGTAGAACGTACAGCAGGAGACGAAGTTCATTATTATGATTGAACTGGATCATCAAAGACATGGTTAATAATACGGGATTAGATACATTTGTGTTATTTAACATTGAATTATTGCAGGTTTGCCTTGTTTTCTGAGTTTTGTTTTAATTGATTTAGTTGATTTAGATGAATACTGAATCTGTTTTGATGAATTAATACACGTTTAGTGTAGATATACAGTAACATGTTCACACACACACACCTCGGTGATCACAGGGATGTGCTTCAGCTGCTCATCGATCTGTACTCTGTCAATGAGAAACACACGAATCAGTGAGTCAGGAGCTCGTGCACAGATGACGCGACAGCTGTAACTAACCTGTGCTCCTCGAGCTGCGTTACAAACACGTTCCTCTTTCTGTTTTCGACGCTCAGCTTCAGCAGCGCAGGTGACGAGGCGGAATCCATGTTTGTTAATAATCGCTAGGAAACACAACTCAGTCCGAGGCGCTAGGACGCCCGCTGTTGTCATAGTAACTGAGCGGAAGTTTTCGTTGTCACTTCCTTCCTGCCTGGTCCACTGCCCGGCGCTGCTGCGTCTACATGCTGCTGGATCATTTCTTAACCCTCTATAATATATTTAATAGTATTCAACCCTGCCCCTGAGACAGGCTGTTTCTCTACACGCGCTCTTGCGTCCTTAACATCATCATTAACTGTCGAAGTTCAGTTCCAGTTCTCAAGAACGCAAACAAAGAGTTTCGAAGCCCGAGAGGCGAAACCGCGCGGCCGCCATTTTGGACTGAAAATTCCAACTCAACACGTTACAGATAAACAAAAATACACAGAATAACAACAAAACAGAAGTCAAAGTAGAATAATAAAACACAGTGTTAGGCAATCCACCGCAAAAACTATCAGTGACAGTAAAAATATTTCATTTGCATCGTTTTCTCAAATACACTGACTCGCAAAGTATACAAATATTGTGTGTTTTGAAGAAGGACACTGTTTATGACTTTAACTGTGTTTAATCATAATTAATTTACCAACTGCAGCCATACAAACCATAATAATGATTTATATGGATACGCCACTAAGCTAGAATGAGCGTATGCCGCTTTAAACACATTTAAAATTACTATATTATTATTATTACACTCGGTCTGAAGCATATGCAATATGTTTTAATCCCTGAACACACGACACACATGATAATCTCTAGCTGTGTCTGTCATAATTAAATTATTAAACAAATCTGTGTTTTTTCTTTTATGTTTACATAAAAAAATAGTTTGTTTACATTCGTCCTTTAACGGGCATTAATATACGACAATACTGCAAACACTGTTATATATTTATTCTCTAACATTCATAATTGTTCTGTCATTATGTCATTTCATCTGCTGTTATTAATTCAGTGTTTATAATGCTAACACTTGAACTTGAAATGTTTTGTGTAAAAAGGGGAGATTTAAAAATAAAGTCAGTAAAATAAACAGCTAAATGAATTTGATCATCACTAGCGTTAGTTATTGTTGTTATCTGTATTTCAGCTTGCATGGATTGTTTAAACAAAGCAGATATAATTTAGTGGAGTGCCGACAAAATAAGCCCTTTATGTTTAAGTATGATATATATTATATACTTTAAATGTGTTATTGTAAGTTGGTCGAGCGCGACTGCGTTACTCTACGGAGTTTTCAGTCCAAAGAGGCGGCTGCACGTCAAGTCAAATCAAATCAAATCACTTCAAATCACTTTTATTGTCACATCACCACAGCACAAGTGCCTTGGTGAGTGAAATTCTTATGAGCGTGCTCCAGACAGTGCAGAAAAACAACAGACAATTTACCTATGGACAGACAGTGCAAAAAACAACAACAGACAATTTACCTATGGACAGACAGTGCAAAAAAAAAAAACAACAACAGACAATTTACATATGGACAGACAGTGCAAAAAACTGCACTGGAGCATTTACAGTGCTCCAGACAGTGCAAAAAAAAACAACAGCAATTTACATATGGACAGACAGTGCAAAAAAGCAAACAGCAATTTACATATGGACAGTACATATTTACAGACTGTACAGAAGACAATGTGCAAAATACACATACATATACTCAATACACATAGTGTACTATAAAGACATACTTAATTATCAACGACACATTATACACCGTATGGGCACATCTGCATTATGTACAGTATCTATACATAATGTAGTCTATGCATAGTAATAATGTGAGGTGCAACAGATTATAAATTAACAGCAGATTGGTTGGTTGAGCAGCAGATAGATGTGCAAAGGTGCAACAGATTATGCATATGCAGTGTCGTGGATGTGCATTGTATGGTGTCCAGTGATAGCAGATAGGTTGTGATTAGTGCAGTGTGTGCGTGTAGTCCAGTTGAACGGTGTTAAAGTGCAGTGCATGGCATGTTGTGTGAGTGGGAGTGTGATGTAGGTGAGTTATTTATGACTGTTCATTAGCCTGATAGCCTGAGGGAAAAAGCTGTCCCTCAGTCGGCTAGTGCGGGATCGGATGCTGCGGAAACGTCGCCCTGAGGGCAACAGAGAGAGCAGTCTGTGGGACGGGTGGCTGGAGTCTTTGATAATCCTCCGGGCTTTCCTTGTACACCGCCTGGTGTATATATCCTGGAGGGAGGGAAGCTCACCTCCAACAATGTGGCGGGCAGTTCGCACGACCCTTTGCAGAGCCCTGCGGTTGCCAGCGGTGCTGTTTCCAAACCAGGCGGTGATGCAGCCGGTCAGGATGCTCTCCACAGTGCAGGTGTAGAAGGACCTGAGGATTCTGGGGCTTGATCCAAACTTCCTCAGCCGTCTCAGGAAGAAGAGACGCTGATGTGCCTTCTTCAGCACTGCATCTGTGTGAGCAGACCATGTGAGATCCTCAGTGATGTGAACGCCGAGGAACTTAAAGCTGGTCACCCGCTCCACAGGTGTCTTGTCGATGGTGATGGGTGTGTGTTCTCTGCTCTGTCTCCTGTAATCCACCACCAGCTCCTTGGTCTTGTCGATGTTGAGTGAGAGGTGGTTCTCCTGACACCATTTAGTCAGGGTACTCACCTCCTCTCTGTAGGCCGTCTCATCGTTGTCGGTGATCAGGCCTATCACCGTTGTGTCATCAGCAAATTTGACGATGACATTCGAGCTGTGTGTAGCTGTACAGTCGTGTGTGTACAGGGAGTACAGGAGTGGGCTGAGGACGCAACCCTGCGGTGCACCAGTGTTGAGGATCAGGGGAGATGATGTGTTGTTGCCCATTCTGACCACCTGACTTCTGCCTGTCAGGAAGTCCAGGATCCAGCTGCACAGAGATCTGTTCAGTCCTAGAGTCTGGAGCTTCGCAACCAGTGTGGCAGGCACTATAGTGTTAAATGCTGAACTATAATCCACGAACAGCATCCTCACATAGGTGTTTTTATTTTCCAGGTGGGAGAGAGCAGTGTGCAGGGTGAAGGCAATAGCATCGTCTGTGGAACGGTTACTGCGGTATGCAAATTGTAGTGGGTCCAGTGAAGCAGGCAGCACAGAGCAGATGTAGTCTCTGACCAGCTTCTCAAAACACTTGCTGAAGATGGGGGTCAGAGCAACGGGCCTCCAGTCATTCAAGCATGTGATTTTGTTTTTCTTTGGTATGGGCACAATGATGGATTTTTTGAAGCATGAGGGAACCACAGACAGAGAGAGGGACAGATTGAAAATATCTGTAAAAACCCCGGCTAGCTGGAAAGCGCATGCTTTGAGCACACGGCCTGGTATCCCATCTGGGCCTACGGCTTTACGGATGTTCACCCGTTTAAAGGATCGGGTTACATCCGCGACAGAAAGGGTGAGTGGACTGACCTCTTCTGCTGCAGCCGCGGCAGCGCTCTCTGTGTGTGCGGTGGTGTCAGCCTCGAACCGAGCATAAAAGGTGTTGAGCTCGTCCGGTAGAGAGGAGGCAATGTTCACAGTAGCCGGTTTATTCCCTTTAAAGCCTGTGATGTTGTTGATGCCCTGCCACATGCTTCTTGGGTTATTGTTGTTGAAGTGTTCTTCAACTTTGTTTTTATATGTTCGTTTGGCTGCT
>JAPDDL010000836.1:55000-59743 GCA_027422435.1 Schizopygopsis pylzovi
GTGCTTTGGCAGAGCACTTAAGTGTTTAATTGTGTTAGTCAGCGTCGGTCCCCTGCAGTGATGCAGCACTTATGAAGTGTGTTCCTGTGCTATGTGACAGATCCCGGCGTGTGTGTGGACAAACGCACGCTTCAGGAGCAGACGCCGCTGCTGCTCGCCCTTCACGGGCCACACCTGGAGTGTGTGAAGAGTCTTCTAGAAGCAGGAGCCGACCCGGACATCAGCAACAAACACAAAGAGACGCCTCTTTATAAAGGTACTTGCACTCTAAAAAACAACAACACTGTTAATATTCACCTCAAACAATGTCAAATAAAAATGTGCTGAAGATGAGGATGATCGGTTCGTAGAAGTGTCTCAGCAATGGATGCGAATGGGTGCCGTCAGAATGAGAGTCTGATAAAAACATCACAGTCCATCAGTTAACATCAGAAGATGAAACAAATCCATCAAGATGTTTTTTAACTAAAATACCATAGAGTCCATAACCCATAATAACTCTTCCTCAGTGATAAAGTGTTCTGCTGTTGTCTCTCACATCAAAATCAGAGCAAACGGTGCTTGATCTGTGAATATTTCTCTCCTGATTCAGATAAGACATAAAGATAAACAAGTCTTTATCAGCTGTGTGGACTCTCATTCTGATGGCACCCATTCACATCCATTGCTGAGACACTGATGCAGCTCAGTTCAGTGATAGTGTGTTAATCCTGCTTCTCCTCGGTGTCTGGTGGTGTTTAGCGTGTGAGCAGGAGAGCATCAGTGCGGTGGAGCTGCTGCTGGCGTTCGGCGCGGCGGTGAATCAGCGCTGTTACCGCGGCTGGACCGCGCTGCATGAGACGGCGAGACGAGGCAATGCTGCGCTCTGTGAGACGCTCCTGAGGGCCAGAGCCACTGTAGACGCCCGCAACGCCGATGACATCACACCCGCCATAGAAGCAGCTCGACACGGACGCACTGAAGCGCTGGCGCACCTAATCCGGAGAGGTACTCAACGCCGTGTTTAATCTATATTCTGAATCTCTCTAACATGCAGTCATTTGGGATCATCTGTTAGCATCAGTAGAAGCAGCAGTTCACTTTTCGGCGTGTAAAGATTGCAGTCACTCAAATGATGAAAAGGTATTACCGGAAACAATGTATTTTGCGACACCACGATATAAACGATAGAACATAATATGAAACGATAGACTATTTATTTCGTCCATCCGATATATATCGTCATATCGCACAGCCCTACGTGACTGTTCTTAAAAACACCACTGAAAACTGAGAAACTTTTCATGAGAGCTGTGTTATAAACTATTCTCCAACAATAGGTAGTTTTAGACATGTCAGATGTCTGTTTTTACTCGATTGTTTACACATTTTGTAAGCTGTGAGCTGTGATTTCTTCAGTCAGATCTGTTTGAGCCATGAATATCTTAAAAACCGAATTCCGGAAATGTTGGGACGCTTTTTAAATGTGAATAAAATTTTAACTAAAACACTTTCAAGTCACATGAGCTAATATTTTATTCACAATAGAACATAGACAACATAACAAATGTTTAAATAGAGAAATTTTACACTTTTATCCACTAAATGAGCTAATTTCAAATTTGATGCCTGCTACAGGTCTCACAATAGTTGGCACGGGGGCAACAAAGGGCTGAAAAAGCAACACATTTTGAAAAGATTCAGCTGGGAGAACATCTAGCAGCTAATTAAGTTAATTGAGATCAGGTCTGTGACATGATTAGCTATAAAAGGGATGTCTTAGACAGAGTCTCAGAAGTAAAGATGGGCCGAGGCTCTCCAATCTGTGAAAGAGTGCGTAAAAAGATTGTGGAATACTTTAAAAACAACATTCCTCAACGTCAAAGTGAAAAGAAAGCCAGATGTGAACATGGTCCAGAAGCGGCGTCATGTCCTGTGGGTCAAGGCTAATTTAAAATGGACTGTTTCAAAGTGGAAAAGTGTTCTATGGTCTATCTTTCCAAATCTGATATTCTTGTTAGAAATCACGGACGCCGTATCCTCCGGGCTAAAGAGGAGGGAGATCTTCCAGCGTGTTATCAGTGTTCAGTTCAAAATCCAGCATCTCTGATGGTATGGGGGTGCATAAGTGCATACGGTATGGGCAGCTTGCATGTTTTGGAAGGCACCAGGAATGCTGAAAGGTATATAAAGGGTTTAGAGCAACATATGCTCCCCTCCAGAGGATGTGTGTTTCAGCTATTACAACAGCATGGCTTCGTAGTAGAAGAGTGCGGTGCTGAATTGGCCTGCAGTCCAGATCTTTCACCTATAGAAAACATTTGGAGTGTCATTAAACTAAAAATATGTCAAAGACGACCACAAACTCTTCAGCAGCTGGAAACCTATATCAGGCAAGAATGGGACCAAATTCCAACACTCCAGAAACTCATAACCTCGATGCCCAGACGTCTTCAAACTGTTCATAGAAGAAGAGGAGATGCTACACCAGGGTAAACATGCCCCCCACCCCCGTCCCAACTATTGTGAGACCTGTAGCAGGCATCAAATTAGAAATTTAGTGCATAAAATTTCTCAGTTTAAACATCTGTTTTGTTATCTATGTTCTATTGTGAATAAAATATTGGCTCATGTGATTTGAAAGTCTTTTAGTTTTAAAATTGAAGTAAAAATTTATATTTTACCGTGACATGATAAATAAATGAATATGATAGCTAACTAAAAAGACCTAGCAAAAAATTATTAGATGAGGACAGAAAGCCGCTACAACAGTAGATATAAAACACAAAACAAGAAATAATTTGTGTTTATAAGACATTTATTTCAAGACATTGAGGATGGCTTTGAAAAGCAGAACAGTAGAAAGACTAGAATGGTTGTGTTTGTCCCATCAGGTGCTGGTGTGAACGCTCAGACGTGTGACGGGAACACTGCTTTAACTGAAGCCTGCAGACACGGTCACACAGAAACGGTCAAGCTTCTGCTCAAACATCACGCCGATGCCAACAAAGCCACCAGCGCCGGCCTTCTGCCGCTGCACATCGCCAGCCAGCACGGACACGACGAGTAAGAGTTCAGTCTGATCTAGAGAACGAATGATCTGTGCTGTGTGCGGTACAGCAGCTGCGACAGCTGGACACAGACTGACCACTGCAGTCCACAGCTGTGCTTCAAACCTACAGCCAGAGCCGATCCTAGACTTCTGGGTACCCTACGCAAAATTGTGTCGGGGGGGGGGGGGGGGGGGGGGGGTACTAGTGGTTATGAATGAAAGACACGACTCGTTGTTTTAGTCTCGAGCAAGAGACTTTACCACATTCACGTTACACGATTTGACTGATTTTTACGCAGAAAGGGCCACGATAGCACCGCATTACGATAAATGATCATTCATGTTTTCATAGTCGTTGGCCAAATTCAAAACTAAACTAAAATGAAATCTTCTTTGAGAGCAAGGGCACCCCCTGGTGTTTCGGGGGCCCTATGCAGCTTGCGTATTCTGCGTAAAGGGAGGATCGGCTCTGCCTACAGCTTACCCAAACATGATAATTTGATGAAGATGTGCTCTTCCTCAGGCCATCTCAGATTAGGATGAGTGTGTTTCTTCATCAGGTTTGTAGAAATGTGTCTCAGCAATGGATGTGAATGGGTGCCGTCAGAATGAGAGTCTGATAAAAACATCACAGTCCATCAGTTAACATCAGAAGCTGAAACAAATCCAGCATCAAGATGTTTTTAACTCAAATACCATCGAGTTCATAAGCCATAATAACTCTTCCTCAGTGATAAAGTGTTCTGGTCTGAATCAGGAGATACATCTGTTCAGATCAACCAGCGTTTACAAGACCAAACAGCTCTAAACAAATACAGGTGCATTTAAAACAATTAAAATATCATGAAAAAGGTCATTTTTTATTGTAACATTTCAAAAAGTGACATTTTCATATATTTTTGATTCATTTCATGTAAAGTAAAACATTTCAAAAGTTTTTTTATTTTTTATGATTAGAGCTCATGAAAGTCAAAAATCCAGTATCTCAAAATATTAGAATATTTCCTAAGATCAATAAAAAAAAGGATTTGCAAAACATAAAAGTTCCAGTTGTTTAAAGTATGTTGATTTCTGCACTCAGCACTTGGTCGTTTAGCACAAACTCCAGCATGAGATCAGTCTGTGGCTCTGCTGAGGCACTATTGAGATTCAGATCGGATCCACTGTTTCTCATCTTTTTCTTGAGAATACCTCATATATTCTCTATGGGGTTCAGGTCAGGCGAGTTTGCTGGCCAATCAAGCACAGTAACACCATGGTCATTGAACCAGCTTTTGGTACCTTTGGCAGTGTCGGCAGGTGAAAATGAAATCAGCATCTCCATAAAGCTTGTCTGCAGAAGGAAGCATGAAGTGCTCTGTAATCTCCTGGTAGATGGCTGCGTTGACTGTGGACTTCAGAAAACACAGTGGACCAACACCAGCAGATGTCATGGCAGCCCAAATCATCACTGACTGGAAACTTCACACTGGACTTCAAGCAACATGGATTCTGTGCATCTCCGATCTTCCTCCAGACTCTGGGACCTTGATTTACAAAATTGACTTTCATCTGAAAAGAGGACTTAGGTGCACAGAGCAACAGTCCAGTTCTTTTTCTCCTTAGCCCAGGTAAGATGCTTCTGGCGATGACGTTGGATAACATGGGATGAGTATAACATAACAGACATTACCATTGACATTAACACTAACCGACAGGAAACATGGGGCAGA
>JAPDDL010000853.1:0-25000 GCA_027422435.1 Schizopygopsis pylzovi
AAGAACAGAGTATTTTATTCTACGCTTCATGCATTATTTTAATGAACATCTTGAATGTGGGGGTGTAAGATTGTTCCATAAATTACAATAAATAAACCTTGCATTCCTTGATATCACACATCACACACATCACACAGCTGTCACCAATCACTCATTAGCCTTGATTGTCACCACACCTGCACCTCATTCACACACACACATTTAAGCAGCACTCTTACATGCACTCCCCGCGAAGTCTTGTTCTTGCCCCGGCTGACATTTCTGAGCATTTACCATTCCCTCTGATTGCTGTGTTTGACCCCGGACTGCCTTACCTTGGAACTCTGAACCTGTGCATGTGACCTCGACCCCTGCCTGGTATTGTTTGTCTCTGCTCTGCCTCTGATATTCCTGTTATTGCCCACTGACCATTGCCTGTTTGATTCTGCCTCTGTCTAATAAATATTGCTGCACTTGGATCCACACGCCTTAGACCAGTCATTACAAAAAGAAAGAACAGAGTATTTTATTCTAGCTTCATGCATTATTTTAATAACACTTGAATGTGTGTAAGTTTCATAAATAAATAAACTTCATTTTGAATAAAAAGACTATGAATTTTATTCAGAATGTCGATCAACACCACAAAGCTTGACACTCATTATTCCCTCTTCATTGGTGGTATTTTATTCATAACTTTACACAGTTTTATGTCTGATGATGGTGTTAGATTACACGTGGAAGAATCAGTTGTTTCGGTTTCTTCTTCACTTGTGTTTTTTGTGAATTATGTACAGTAGACGTCTTCTAGCGCCTCCTACCGTATAACAATGAAAACACGGATTCTAGGAGCACAAGCTCAAATATATTCATCATTTTTATAAGCATAAGTCAAGTTTACTTAATTATATTTCTGAGAAGTACATAAAAAGTAGACTAAAAGTACACTTTCCTCTTTTTAGTTTAAAAGAAGTATACTAATAGCACACTTGAGTGAATGTCTTTTTCGTAAGGGCATGCATGTGTTTGTGTTGTGAATCCAGCAGATGATAATGTGAATCGAGCTCTGGAACCGTGGACACACACACACTTCCATCATGCTCATTCATCAGCGTTCATGCTGGGTTAAAACCGTAGAGTGTACAAAATATGGACGTAGTGTCCGTGACGTCACCTGTAGTTTTCTGAAGAGGCTTTTTGAAGCTCAAAGGGGGCGGAGCCGGTCGTCGCCATCTTGGCACCGCGTCACTAAGAGGTAATCGAAAATTGGCAAAAATGCATGAGGTGGGTACAAGGCTATAAACATAATTTTTTCTGCTGTAAAGTTGGGCATTTTAACATAGGAGTCTATGTGACTGACTCCCTTTTGGAGCCTGCCTCTAGCGGCCAGTCGACGAATTGCAGTTTGTCACGTACGTGTTGGTTTCTGGAGAGAGAGCGGGAGGTTGCCGCTTGGTTAAAACACAACACACTTTCAATCGTTCTCATGCTGTTCTGAGCCAGTGCTGGTTTGCGTGAATGACCCACATAGTTTTGACCCAGCTGGATTGGGTTAAATGTTTTTCTGTTTCTTTTCAACTCAACTATTGTTTAAAAATGACTATGTAGCTGGGTTATTATTTAAAAATGAATACAAAACGGCTGATGAACGTTCTAGGGTGTGCAATTATTTAAAGGGAAATGCACAGCGAATGGTTCCAGTCAGCTCTTGATCGCATTACATGTGTGTATCACTTCATCAAATGATTTTGAGCTATTCACCACCTCGAACAGCAAAAGAACCAACAACAACACTGAGCAGGGAAATAAATAAAGTAAACAATTGACAAGTTATTTCCATGGGTTTGCCACAAAATTACTCCACTTCACGTCATGGTCACATCACCTCTTCAGGTGTGCTTTATTTTCTAATAATTCAACGAGATGTCATCAATTATTCCTTACTTATTCTCTCTTCTTCCTATGAAAAAAGTCGTTTGCACTTTACTGTACAGTATGCGCACTTATCTAAGATAGTACTGGGTAATAACTACAGGGTTTAAGGTTAGGTTTAGGGTAGGCCTATTAGTACCCAGTTATTGTAATAACTATAATAAGTACATAGTACCAAAACGTCGCACCGAGACCAATCCTCAGGCTTTGAGTGCAACACACCGCCTGAAAGTCAGGTGTGTATTATGAAGAATCGTCAGGATTAAAGCATATTAAATGGCTTTTTTACGCTCTCACCGGTCACCACTCGAGTGGTTTTGGTGAGGGATAAAATATTCCAAACGCTTGAGTTTTATTAACCCCAATTGCTCAAATCAGAAGAACTCATCAGAATCTGATCAGGTGCATGAGTCCATGTGTGTCCGGCACTTCTCTTCATGAGAGAAAATGAAATATCATCGCCGTCTCCTCACTCCAGGACTGCCACTGATGGCTCACTTCTACTTCAGTACCAAAACATGAACATCCGTATTGGTTGTTGTCCTGCGTGCGCAGCGGTGTGAATAAATCTGGGAATGCTGCGTGCTGTAGCTGGAGTTAATCAAAGCGCTGCGATTAGCTCCGAGCTAAGGCCGGTTTCTGCTGAAATCATCTTAAGGTATTGTCAGGCTAGCATTACTGACAAAACTGCTGATGTGTGTTTAGAGGAGATCAAGTCAACGCTCAGGGTGTGAATCGTGTCTTGACCCGTGAGCTTGTTTAGTAATATTCACATGAATGAATGTCGTTCTCTCTGTGTTCTGTGCTCTGAGAACATCTGATCATCCCGAGTCGAACCCGCGGCTAGAGTCATACTCGCAGAGTATGAGAGCCGTCACAGCTGGGATCTCAATGTGAACGCACACATTTACTCATAGATTTAACATTAAAAGGTATTTCAGAAAACAACAGCAGATTTTTGTCAAGCAAATTAATGATTTGCAATGATCAAGATGTAAAAAATATCATAAAAAGCATTTGACTTGTTGGGACGAAATGTGTTTTCTTAGGATTTGATTGAAAACTGTCTATGGTGTAGAAGTAAGTCAACATAACTACACAAATCAGGCAAAATGATAAATTCGACATTACTATAATCAGTGTTGGGGAATGTTACCTTTAAAAGCAATGCATTACAATATTGTGTTGCCCCCTGAAAAAGTAACTAATTGCGTTGCTTTTTATGGAAAGTAATGCGTTAAGGCCAGGGCCGTGCAGAGACCTTTGGAGGGGCAGGTGCTCAAAATATAAAAGGGGCACATGAAACAAGGCTTTAAATAGGGCTGTGCACAAAATATCATAACAGCAATGTATAATGATGCATTCCTTGCTGATATGCGTATTGATGCGGATGCTGTAAATACTGTAACAATAAAAGTAAAAGTATGAATAGATTTTAGTCAAATGACATTAAAATACCAGACCCTTCCACCCCCATGAAACTTTTCTCCCTCAAATAGCACGAACGAAGTGAACACATGCACCTTTGTTTGTGGTGCTGCTGCTGTGTATAACGTTAGAAGTGGCGTTTGCTGCAGGCTAAACACAGCAATTTAAACAAAAGCTGTGCAATGCATGTTCTCTTCACGTTGTTCTTGTAAAATAATAATAATGATAAGTAAACAAGCATACCACTCCGCTGAGAACCCCACTTACTTAAGCTGCAACCGTAGCGCGGACGATATTGAAGTGGTGCCTGAGTGCGAGGGATGGTTCGGATGAGGTCGTCAGGTGAAAGGTTATCATGTGGGTGACTTTATTTATGGGTAAATTATTAATCATTAATTTTACTAATAGTTAGATTGGGCAGGCCTTCACAGAAGGGTGTTTTATAAAAAAATTAAAAAATTGCCTTGACAAAAGGGCACTTCGGCGCACGTTATTCGCCAGCGTTTTTCAAAGCGTTTTTTGTGTTCACACCCAAGCGATTTTCGCTGACGATGAGCGAGTGAACATGCAATGTCATTCCCTGACATTAGATGGCGCTTAATGTAAAACAGAAATACCCCGGTACACAAGGTGGCGCTGCGCAACTTTACGCTTCTGACACTCGCGTGTCACTCAGAAGAAGAAAGCAAGTATTTACGTGCTTGTCAAAATCATACAAATTTGTCATAAAGTTATTTGTGTTCAGACACCAACGAGACCAGCAGCTCTACATTCATCTTGCCTTGCATCTTCTCTGTCTTCTTATTTCTTCCTGGCAGTGTAGATCTCACCGTCGTTTAGATTGTTTTTACAAATAATTTACTTCAGTTAGAGGACACTGCAATTAAAACTGAACGCTGCTGCTCAATGCAGTGCACCGAACGAACGAGAGCCATGCATCACAGTATTGATTTTTACCTGTATTTTAAATCAAACATTGTGTTTGGGATTATAATTGATAACCAGATTTCGCCGCGGGAATAATTTCCTGAATATAACGTGGTAAAGGTCGGTAACTCTGGTGCAGTTTGAACTGGAGCGGGCGGTCTAACATTATCCCGTTCCCATACGTCCTTTCAGAACAGCATATCTGTGCTTTATTCATATCGAGCTCCGGACAGCCTGCACTCGGACCGTTATGCGCGCGCTGCAGCACGAACCAGTGCTTCGTTTTATTTGCGGGGTCTGAGCAAAGCATGTGCAACGATGCAGATATAATCTCAAACAGAACTGGCAGGTTGTGATGAGTGACAGATCATAATAAAGATGGAGTGTGAATGCGATGTCCTTGAAGGACGTTCAACTATCTTTCCTTTTTTCTTTTTTTGTATTATGCTTATTCTATCATTTTAAATGACAGACTGTGTCGAATTTATTTTATTTTTCTCTGCTGCACTTTTCACTGTGTTAACAGCAAGATGTTAAATGCATTTAGTATTTTGACAGGACTTATAAAATACATATTAGGCTAAACCTACATTTTTTCCCATTGTGTTGTAGGCTGAATGTTAGCATAAACGAATTATATCCTGACAAAACGAATAAAAATAAGAATTACAATTTTTATATAACTTTTTTCTCTGTGACACTTTATTCCGTGTTGGCAGCAAAATGTTATTGACATTTTTCTGTCAATAAATACAAGACGAATAAAATAAATACAATTTTATGCAGACTACACTTTTATTTGTTAGCCTAACTATCTGTTCAAGCTGAAATATGAGTGATCGAGAGCGCACATACACGGTTCGTTTGCGCATCATTTATAATGGACATAACGCGCGCCTAATGCACGATCCTGTCACTGTAATCATCTCTTCCTTGATTACAATAGTCGTCCATCAAAACTTGTGTGTACTAGTGTGACACTGGTTTCTTTTATCCAACTGAGAGATGTAGATTACGTTTCATATGATATATATACAGGGTTTTTGAGCAACCGTTCAGTCTGTATTACACACGATGAGAAATATGTGCTGCTCCGAAACACAGAATATGTAGAGAGGTGGTACTGTTATTTATTTATAGGCTATATATTTTTTTACATGACAACATACGAGTCATAATATTAGTGAATATATTATATTGTAGTTTTATCTCTCGCCCCCCTGGTTGAGAAACACTGACCTAAAGCGTGATCCTCCAGCATTGTCTTCGTGATCGATCTATTGGGCATCCTGCTCTAAGTGATGTTTAAATAAAACATTCGTTTCTCATTTATTTGAGAATTTATTTGCTGGTTTTGATTTTATTCAAACAGTCCTTGATGCAGAATTGCTGCTGATATTAAAGTCAAAGTAAAACACGCTACACGCTTACGCAATATGCTTACAGGGTATTGTAATGTAACTCCCCATCGTGTGTAATGGGAACATTTCCTCACACAACCCTAGTGCTCAGCAAGACTGTTTTGTGTTTGAGCGCCCCCAAGTTGTGTTTTTCTGTAACTTCAGCTGCTCCAGACACGTGAGCAAAAGCGCTAATCTCATTGTTCGGATAGTTTTTGACACAGCGCGTCAAAACCAAAAAAACGCGAGGCGTTTAAAAAAAATGACGCTTTTACGCGTGGCGTTTTTCGTGTCGGTGTGCACACTCCCATTGGCGCCCTTTGTTTAGTCACCAGGCGTTAAACGTCGCGAATAACGCGCGCGAAATTCGTCCCGGTGTGTACGGGCCTTTACATTACTTTAGTGTTACTTTTTCTCATCTGGCACGAGCTTGCTTGTTGGTTTTTATTATAAAGAGTTATATTTTTGGCAAATGTAAAAGCACTTTCACACCAAGAATGATATGAATAAGACTCAGGCTGAAGGACATTTAAGTACAACAATTTTAATGCAAACGTGTCAGATGTGCTGCTGTTCTGGATTGCATGAAAAATCAAACACAAGACATTATAAAACAAAAAAAAAATGCCAAAAGTCATTTTTGCCTATTACGGTTAATTGGATCATCAAAGGTCAGCAGTAAAGACATTGGTTATAATAAAATGGGATTACATACTTAAATGATATTTAATCATTGCAGTTTTGCATCATATTCTGAGTTTGCAATGTTTTTTATTCATCTGTTTTTGTTCAAGTGAGATCATGTTCACACACAACGCTCTGCACTTCCTCCTGAGTTCTGTCACCATGGCAACAGCAGAACTGTCACTCAATACATCAGATACAAAGTAACTGTTACTTATTTGAAAGAGTATAGCCTGGAATACACTACGCGGTTTCTGCCCTGATTTTACAGTCTGAACGACGCTAGTTGGGGAATGTCAGAGCCAGTCTGTAGATTACAGCTGACAGACTCCACAGAAAATCTCGTAGTGTATTATGGTCACAGACTCTGATTTATTAGCTTCAGACATTGATTCTATCCAGTCGGAGGAGATCAAACATGTTTGATATTTTTAGAACACATTTTAGAACACATATGTTTTCATTTGTCATGCGTCTCCTAGCAACAAGGCACACATTTCTGCATGAGTTCGTTGTGATCGGAACAACTGTAAAGTCTGGTAGTGTATGATCGTCAGTCACGTAGTGTATGATGCCCAGTTTTCCTTTGTCACCATTTATAAAGTCGGTAAGTGTAAGATGCCTGTGTTTCTGTGGCTCAGTGGTAGAACATTGCGTTAGCAGCGCAAAAGTTGTGGGTTCGATTCCAAGAGGACACATGTATTGACAATAAATGTATAACCTAAATGCACTGTAAGTCACTTTGGATAAAAACGTCTGCTATATGTAAATGCCTAGTGTTTTACAAATCTGTTCAGATTTAAAAAGTAATGTAGTGTATTCCAGCTTCAGATATGTCTTTATGAATTAAAAAGTAATGCATTACTTTAGTAGTTACTTGAAAACAATAATCTGATTACGGATCTCGGATCACTTGTAATGCATTACCCCCAACACAGACTATAATTTAATATTAGTGGACCCTTTTCACAAATCAAATCAAATCACTTTTATTGTCACATCACCACAGCACAAGTGCCTTGGTGAGTGAAATTCTTATGAGCGTGCTCCAGACAGTGCAAAAATAAAAAACAACAACAATTTACATATGGACAGTACATATTTACAGACTGTACAGAAGACAATGTGCAAAATACACATACATATACTCAGTACACATAGTGTACTATAAAGACATACTTAATTATCAACTACACATTATACACCGTACGTGCACATCTACATTATGTACACTATCTATACATTATGTAGTCTATACATAGTAATAATGTGAAGGTGCAACAGATTATAAATTAACAGCAGATTGGTTGAGCAGCAGATAGTTGTGCAAAGGTGCAACAGATTATGCATATGCAGTGTCGTGGATGTGCTTTTGTATGGTGTCCAGTGATAGCAGATGTGTTAGTGCAGTGTGTGCGTGTAGTCCAGTTGAACTGTGTTAAAGTGCAGTGCATGGCATGTTGTGTGAGTGGGAGTGACAAGACTGTGATGACGCGTTTAATGCTCATCAGCATCACAAATCCTCTAAAAAATGTATATATATATTTGTTTAAATGCATGTACATTTACAACACTATATATTTTATTATATCATCTTTGCATAAAAAAACCTAGTTAATGCTAGCACAAGGGTGTTTCTATTGAAGCGTCTATGGGAGGGACGGAAAATGTTACATTGTTCTTTCTTCCGACTACCATTATCAGTCTCTCTCAACTTGTTTCCTTTGAAAGCCACGAAAACACTGTTGTGGAGATTTTCTTTAGCTTTTTAAGCAAATGTTCATGCAAACAATACATCTTTGGTACTGTCCCATCCACTGCTCTTCAAGTGAACCCAACTATGACGACTTCCGAGAAACCCGCAAATGTGAAAAAGGTCTTAAATTGCAAGCTTGGATCCACAAGTTGTGGAGTTTGTAGAATGAATTATATTATGTTTGTTGATAGGATAGTTTAAGTTTGAATTCTAGGTTGACAGCTTTTTCTCTCAGAAAAGCTCTGAAACTACACTTTAAAAAAAGTTGAGCCAACTTAAAAGTTTAAGGCAATCGAATCTCCTACAAAAATAAGTTGAGAGAAATCTTCTGAAGCTTGTTGCTTTAAAAAAAAACTTTTTTTTACAGTGTATATGCCTCAAGTTTTTACATTTTTCCTGCCTCAGATTTTTTACAAAACAGGAGAACGCGTGCGATTAGGCAGAAGGTGTTTAGCACTGACGCCCAGTGGAACGTCTGCATTGTTTTTCTGTCTTTGGTATTGAGAAATAAATCTGTCAATGCACTCATCATTCCAGCGTCACGCGGCGTCTGTCTGACCGTCTCGGGGATGATTCCTGCCTGGAAATGGATCAGACTGAGAGTAAAGTGAGGATGGCTTTACAAGAACCCACAAGCCTGCGCGCGGCTCATTCATAATGTGTGTTTGAACTGAGGCGAACGTGACTTTCCATTGCTTTTCCCCATCCGTCAAATGCTCGCGTGGGACAGCTCTCTGGTTTTGGACGGAGCAAACAGAGCTGCCCTTCATTACCTCTCTCAACAGGTCTCACAGCCGCTTTCATTTCCCGTCTCCGTATTAGGCATACTGGGGGGGGGGGACGGGGGGGGTTTACATTAAAACCACTTATTGTGTGCTCTCAAGAAAAATGGAGCCATCGAGCCAACATTCGTATCCTCTGCGGGCTAAATAAGTTTTCCGTGGCTTTTCTCTGGAAGCACCGCTCTTATTCTTTTACGACACATATTGTGTCAATTAGTCACAGAGGCCGAACATCCCATAAACTTGCCTTATTCAGTGTCTTCATCACAAGTCTTTGTTTAACATTTATGTTTATTGATACGTTTAAATAATTCAGGGCACGCATTAGCCGCGTGGTGGCTTATTAATAATTGATAGGCTGTGGAATGGGCCGTGGCACTTTGGGAATTGATGATATTGTGGTAATGCAGGGCTGCAGCACGTGTAATGGATCTGCCTGCTTTAACTGATGATGGTTATTGCGGCTCAAAGATGCTCCGAAGGCGTTCTTGACTTGCACTCGGCGCATAGGAGCTGACACTGCAAATTGTGGCTTTAATAGCAGGGGTTCGTGCGCTCTACTGAGGGCCCTTAATGGACCGCGCCATGATTAGTGTGAGGAGAAGACAAGCATGTGGCGATATTAAAGAGAAATCCTCTGTCAGGCTTTCCTTCGTCTCCCGCCTCTGATCTGCTGAGATCTCATATCCGGTCAAACACAAATGTCTGGCAGCACGACTCTTCATGTCTTCCGTTTGAACCGTTACTTCATTTGAAGGAATCATCACAGTATAATGTTTCAGACTTGAGGTGAAAATCTGGACTTTGCCTCGGGGGTTATTGCAGTTAACAAAAACTACACCAAAAAAAAAATTTATTTGGAAGAATTTTTAAAAAATTAAAGAAAAAGGGAAAATTCTTAACTTATTTTTGCTTGTTTTTGCTAGTTGCCAAATTAAAAATGTCTTGTTATTTTAGTACTTTGAGTTAAACTAAACTTAAAGGTTTAGCTCACTTTAAATACTAACATAACTCAAAATAATATATAATAAATTCATAAAAAACATATGGACAGACACACACAGATGTGATATATATATATATATATATATATATTATATATAAACACATAGATAGATAGATATATAGCTGTGACAAAAAACACAAAATGTATAAATTAATAAAAAAAACACTATACATATATTTATATTTATAAATATAACAATTAAATCTAATTCAAAATATTAACAAAAACTATCATTATATGTTGATTCTAAAATAATGCTGCTTTCATTTGCAAATATTTAATATTAGACGAATGTTATTCATTAATTTCATTAAAGAATCTTCATTGACATCATGATTACTTAAATGTTTTATATTAAGTTAATTAATAGTGAATTTATAATAGCTAAGGGGCATTGTTAGGCACGTGAAGCGGAGGCTTATTGCTATTATAAAACGGTTATTCCATATACACAGTAAGGTTTCACAAAATAAAGCCGAGCAAATAAGTGTTATGATATCAATAAAACAGTATTCTTCCACCAAAACAATGTAGTTTTTCAGAAACAGTTGTGGTTGGAACAAAGTGGTTGTCGAGCAACACAAAAAGTAAACAAAGGTGTGTGTTTGTAGAGTTAGGGTGAATCCCAATTCTCTGTCTTACCCCTTCCCCTTAGTTTTGCGCATTCACGTGAGAGTAAGGGCTGATTCTGGTTTTGATCGAGGGGTAAGGGGAAGGGGTAGATACCCCTTAAAACGTCTCGGGTTACTTGCGTAACCCTTGTTCTCTGAATAGAGAACGAGACGCTGCGTTGCTTTACGCTTCGGGAACGGCCACTGCGGACCGAGTCTGAACCCATATAGAATCACGCCAATTCATTGGCTGATGGCTCGACGCCGTCTCTGACGCAATGACGTCGTCAGGTCATACTGGCGAACGCGCCATCCACTCCTCAGATTTCTCTACCGAAAAGAACCCTGTCGGCAGTGTGAGGAGCTTGGCAGCAAACATAGCGTCTCATTCCCTATTCAGAGAACAAGGGTTACGCGAGTAACCCGAGACGTTCTCTTTCATAGGTAACTCTATGCTGCGTAGCTTTACGCTTCGGGAACGATATACCAAACACGCCAAGCTGAAAAACGCTGCCTATCTGGCCCAATAATGGACCAACAACATAAGGTCAGTTCAAACAGACAAGATCTGAGAACCCAGAGCCGTATCAACGTCAGGGTTGTAAAACCTGACAAAGGTGTGCGGAGAGGACCATCCTGCCGCAACACAAATATCCTCCAGGGGTACCCCTCTAAAAAGAGCTTGAGAGGAGGCTACGCCCCTAGTAGAATGCGCCCGAAGACTAAGAGGTGAAGGAAGGTTCCGCACCTCGTACGCCAGCGAAATGGCATCTCTCACCCAGTGAGAAATTTTCTGCTTTGACGTGGCAAGCCCGCGGCGACCAGCACCAAAACAGATCAATAGCTGGGGAGATTTTTCTCCAAACCTTGGAGCGATCCACATACAGCTTCAATGCCCTGACCGGGCAGAGCAAGTGGAGTCTTTCATCCTCACTTGAAGCAAAGGGAGGGGGATGGAAAGAGTGAAGAGTGACCACTTGAGAACAGAACGACGTGGACAAGACCTTGGGAATGTAACCCGGCCTAGGCCGCAGGGTAACTTTGACTAGACCCGGGGCAAAGTCCATACATGTCTCACTGACAGAAAAAGCCTGCAGATCTCCAACTCTTTTCAGTGACGTAAGCGCCAGCAAAAGAACAACCTTAAGAGTCAGTATCCGATCCGAAGCTGACTCTAAGGGCTCAAAAGGGGCCGTCACTAGTCCTTCGAGGACGACTGACAAGTCCCAAGAAGGAACTGCCGTGGGGCGAACAGGCCTAAGGCGTCTGGCCCCACGCATGAAAGCGGAGACCATCCGATGTCTGCCCAAGGGGATCTCATCCAGCTCTCTCCGAGCTGCGATGGCCGCTACATAAACCCTAAGGGTGGTAGCAGCCGCCCCGCTGTCAGCCTTTCTTGCAAAAACTCCAGCACTGGACCAACAGGGCAGTTAACTGGGTCGATTGCACGAGTCAAACACCAGGATTCAAAGACGCCACACTTGGAAGAGTACAGCTTCCTAGTAGCGGGGGCTCTGGTACTGGCTATGGTTTCCTGAACTTCGGCAGGCAAACTATCAATCACAGCCCTTGGCCCTGTATGGGCCATACCCACAACTTCCAGAGCTCCGGCTGAGGATGCCAGATCTTGCCCTGAAGCTGGGACAGTAAGTCCCGCCTGATCGGAATCTCCCAAGGAGGCCGATACAAGAGGGGAGTTAGCTCCGAGAACCAGGTCTGGGAGGGCCAGAATGGGGCTATGAGAAGGAGACGGGCACCGCTCACCTTCACTCTGCATAGTACTGCCGGAATCAGCTTTATTGGCGGAAACGCGTACAGACTGACATTCGGCCATGGGTGGGCGAACGCATCTATGCCCAGAGTCGTCAGAAAACTCAGGGAGAACCAGAGCGGGCACTGGGATGACTCTTGAGAAGCAAAGAGGTCCACCTCTGCTTTGCCAAACAGATCCCAGATCTGGGATACCGTCTGACGGTTCAACATCCATTCTCCCGGTTTGAGCTTCTGTCTCGACAGAAAATCGGCCGCCAGGTTCAGTACTCCCGGAACCTGAACCGCCCTCAAAGAGAGGAACTTGTCTTGGGACCAAAGGAGAAGATGGCGCGCAAGCCTGTCCAGGGTGTGCGACCTTGAACCCCCTTGGCGGTTTATGTGGGACACAACCGCCATATTGTCCGTCCTGACTATGATATGATACCCCCCGAGAACGGGGAGAAAATACTTCAAAGCCAGGAAGACAGCCCTGAGTTCCAGGCAGTTTATATGCCAAAAGAGGAACTCTTCCTTCCACTCGCCACTCGCCGGCCTTCCTTCGAAGACCGCGCCCCAGCCTGTCATTGATGCGTCCGTCATGATCATATGGCGACGGTGGATCGCACCCATTCTCACCCCGCTCTGGAGAAAGACGGGGTCTCGCCACATTAACAGGTGTCGACAGCAACTGCACGACACCCTGATAAGGCGAGTAGCTGGTACAATGGGGTGTAACCTCAGCTCCCTCATCCACCAAAGGAATGGCCTCATGTGAAGCAGCCCTAGGGGCAACACAGGGGAGGCTGCTGCCATAAGGCCCAACAGCCTGCGGCAGGTACCTACAGAGACATGATGGCCTAGCTTGAAGCGGGCCAGACATGCTGTAAGAACTGGTATCCGGGCAGGAGCCAAACGGGCCTGCATCTGAACGGAATCCAAACGAACTCCTAGAAACACAGTTCATTGAGATGGGAGGAGCACACTTTTCTTGGCGTTCATCCTGAGGCCAAGAGAATGGATGTGGCCGAGAACGATATCCCTGTGACGACTCACTAGCTCCCTGGAGTGAGCCAGAATGAGCCAGTCGTCCAGATAGTTCAGTACACGAATGCCCTGGAGCCTCAAAGGGGCCAGTGCAGCATCCATGCATTTGGTAAATGTCCTCGGAACCAAAGCCAGGCTGAAGGGCAGGACCTTGTATTGGTAAGCCTTCCCTCCAAAGGCGAACCGAAGGAATCTCCTGTGTCTTAGAACGACCTGGATGTGAAAATACGCATCCTTCAGGTCGATGGTGACAAACCTGTCTCCCTCCTGGACCTGAGACATGATGGTTCTCATCGTCAGCATCTTGAACTTCCCTTTGTAGAGGGAAAAATTCAAACGCTGTAGATCCAGAATGGGTCTCAGGCCGCCGTACCCCTTCGGCTGAAGAACCCTCGTTCGATGTCCGACTGCGGTATTTCCTCTATCGCTCCTTTCTGTAGGAGGGAGGAAAGCTACAGCTGTAGAACAGAAGCCTTGGAGGCGCTGTTTACTATCGTCAGTTGAAACCCCGTCGAGGCGGGGGGGATATTCCCCAAACTGAAATGTGTAGCCGGACCGAATCGTGAGCAGCGGCACCCTCCGCCACGAAGGAAAGCCCTTGGCGTCCTTGTCCGGGTTGATGGAGTGTGAAGTGCTGGACTGACAGGTGGCCAGCACGGGGTCCGAACGCTGCAGGGGAGAATCGACTGTGTCCCCACACACACGGCCCGCCGGCGGCGAAAGGACAGACTGTAGCAGGGGAAAGACAATGCGTCCCCCAACTGCCAGACCGAGAATAAATGAGGATGAACTCGACCCGCACGCCAAGCCCCTAGGGGTGGCTGTGACGGTTTTGAGCGAGGAGAGCACATTTGAAGCTGGCAGAAACGCTTTTGCGGTCTGACCTCGCCCCGTAGCGGTGAAACCCCTGCAGGTCCGAACGCTGCAGGGGAGAATCGACTGTGTCCCCAAACACGTGGCCCGCCGGCGGCGAAAGGACGGACTGTAGCGGGGGAAAGACAATGCGTCCCCCAACTGCCAGACCGAGAATAAATGAGGATGAACTCGTCCCGCACGCCAAGCCCCTAGGGGTGGCTGTAACGGTTTTGAGTAAGGAGAGCACGTTTGAAGCGGGCAGAAATGCTTTTGCGGTCTGACCTCGCCCTGTAGCGGTGTAACGGCTCTCCTCTGAGGTTTAGCCACAAATGGCGCTCTGCGGCCGAACCCGCCATAAGGCGCCCCACGGCGCGGTGTGCTTAGTGGCTCTGAGAGCTAAGTCAGTGGCTCTGCGCAGCTCCTTTACAGCCTCCGGAGTCAGACCAGTCACCTCGGATATCCTTGAGGACATCCGCCCGGCAGGCCTGAAGGATGGCCATCGTATGGGGGGGCTAGGAAACAGATAATCCTGCGTGAATTCAACCGGTGAATTCGCGTGCACATGCTCTGGTGAGGGAGGGAGAGAAAGGCGAGGCCTGTCTGCTCACTCTCCTTCTCCTCGAGCTAAACATCCGAACCCCAGTTCGCGGAATCACGAGAGGCCGCGGATTCATGCGAAGCCGCGGAGGCCTCCGGTGCGCGGCGGGGAAAGAAAATGGATGACTCCTTTTCACACACCTCAAGCCAAAAGCGGAGGGATATGAGACGGAGATTCTCACAAAATTACATTTAAATCACAAAAACCACATGCGTAAACCCCAAACATATAATTTACTTATCTGTGCGGATCATAGCGAGCGATGAATCGCGCAACCACGAGGTTGGTGAAGTCAGCGGCCGCCGCGTTAGTAAGGCGGGAAGAAAAAGGCTGTTTCCAGGATCTGGAAACCTCCTGATGCAGATGACCGAAAAACAGCAGCTTCCTCCGCTCATTTTGGAATTTACACCGCTAAGACACCGCTCGTCGAGTTTCGAAGAGCGAGAGTCGCGGGGCTCATCGTCCAATCCATGCGAGAGCTTCTCAGCGGCGCGCGAAAGCACGTCCACGAGCTCAGAATAGGCCGGTGAAGGCCGCGCCTCCTGACCGCTAAGCGGTAGCGCATCTGCTAAACTAGGCCCGAAATCCTTGGAGTCGGGAGGCCGCAGTTAGCAGAACAGAATCCATCCCGAAGGAAACAGTATAACGTGCCCTCGGGCTAGGAAACAGATAATCTTGCGTGAATTCAACCGGTGAATTCGCGCGCACATGCTCTGGTGAGGGAGGGAGAGAAAAGGCAAGGCCTGTCTGCTCACTCTCCGTCTCCTCGAGCTAAACATCCAAAACCCAGGTCGCGGATTCACGAGAGGCCGCGGATTCACTAGAAGCCGCGGAGGCCTCCGGAGCGCGACGGGGAAGAAAATGGATGACTCCTTTTCACACACCTCAAGCCGAGAGCGGAGGGTTATGAGACGGAGATTCTCACAAATTACATTCAAATCCCATAAACCGCATGCGTGAACCCGAAACATATAGTTTTACTTATCTGTGCGGGTCATAGCGAGCGATGAATCGCGCACACGGAGGTTGACAACGGCGATATTCCATGGCACTTCACCGCGAGGAGAACGAAGTTCCACTGAGGCAGTCGCCGAAGTGCAGATGGTGATCGCAAAAGGTAAGTTGGGTCAGAAATCGCAACAACGAAGGGTAATGTGACCGCTTCGTGAAGGCAGAGAAATCTGAGGAGTGGATGGCGCATTCGCCAGTATGACCTGACGACGTCATTGCGTCAGAGACGGCGTCGCGCCATCAGCCAATGAATTGGCGTGATTCTATATGGGTTCAGACTCGGTCCGCAGTGGGCGTTCCCGAAGCGTAAAGCTACGCAGCGTAGAGTTACCTATGAAAGAGAACCAAGAATTTACACAAGCTTACTTGAAACCAAGGGGTACCCAGAATACACTGCGGCCAGATCATCCAGAGAGTCCCATAAATGTAAGTATTTTCGGCTTAAATAATTGATTTGAAAATTGTTTTGTGCTCTACACGGTCCTGTACATATATATTTGCAACCATGTTCTCAATTGAAACTTGCTATTTTTCCACGCTAACGTTACATTGCTGATTTGCACAACAGTCGCGCATTTCTCTGACTACAGAAAACATCACTAAAACCCACGCAATCGACAGACACACACTTGCAGACGGCACGTTTGTGATCAACACTTGTCACCACCTCTTTCACCCCTAGCGCTTACCACTCGGTTTCGAGACGAAGGGGAAGGGATAAGACAGAGAAATGGGATTCACCCTAATTTACAACGGCAGAGAGCAGACGGCAGAGAGCAGATTGAAAATTTTACTTTTAAAGCATTAATATCATCCTAAAAAGAGCGCTGCGTAACGGAGGATAGCAGATCGGTGCAAGAATTTCAAACATTGGGGGGGACATTTGGCTATTTCTAATTATTGGGGGGGCTTGTCTATGGTGGTTACGGTCCTGCGGTCCAGTGTGAGGAGGAACATCAGAGTATGAGAAGATCTTCACATCACAGCACACATGCTCATCCCCTCCAGCACACACTCTTTAGTGCTCACTCAACACACTTATTATGCTTTAACTTATTGTTACGGTCAAAGCTTGGTTATCCTTATTTTGTGGGTATTGGTATGTCTTTTTGTCCCCTCTGTTGTACTGATTTGGTGTATTCTTTTCTTCCGAAGTTGAGCTCTGCCCCTACACACCTGCGGCTTGTTCGCTGATGACCTTCTGGGCTGAATATAAGGAGGAAGTTGCGGTTGTGTTGGTGGCTCTCCCCGGTGCAGCGTGTCCTGCCACAGTTACTACCACGCTCTTCAATGAGCATGATTCACACTTGTCCTGAAGCTCCTTTTGTCCGGCCTCCCTTGATGGATGCAGCCAGCAAGCTTCGTGCGTGTCTTGTGGTCAAGCATACCGGTGAAAAGCGGTGTTTACTGTGCATTTGATCTGTGTTTGATGTGTGTATGTGCATGTTGATCTATATTTTGTTTACTTTATAAGTTGAGTTAATTCTTCATTGTATCTGTTGCCGTCTGATTCAATGTGACTCGCGAGATGTTTGACCGTTAATAAATGGTTAAATCGATGTTCTGCCTCGCCTGTCCTTTTATGTTACTAAACCCCTTCCACAACGAGCCTTTTAGAAGTGGGGTTCGTAACATTATTCATGTATTACTGAACACAGCCTCCTGCCTCACAGCGAGTCCAGTCTGATCCGTTCTTCTCTGGAGAGCATCACAGACATCACTGCTCTGAACAAAGAGTGACCTGCTGGACACGGATCACACGGGTCAAGCCTTTATTGTGCTTAAACTCACATCAAATCTATAATTTCATTTACATGCCAAACTAACAGCAACTTCATGGCATTTGGACAAACGTGTTTTTAATGCAAAGCCTTCAGAGAACTGCAACTGTTTATGAGACCATGCTGTCAGATGGGGTGTGGTGCATTCTGGGATGCCTTCACCATCAGTATACAGTAAAACTTGAAATGACAAGAGAATTTAACTTAACAAACCATTCAGATCTCACAGTTTAGAGGGTCTTCTGCTCAAACAGACCCAGAGCAAAAACACATCTAGATGTGTTAGATGAGATGAGTAGACACTCTGAGTGTCTTGACTTTCATTTAAATTGATGCATTTAATCAAAGCAAGTTATACTACATTCAAAGTAAGCATTATTTTAAACAGTTCATGCTCCACATTGCAATCAAACCCATGACCTCGCTCCACACATGCTTTACTGTTTGAGCTACAGGAGGTAAATGCAACACATAACCTTACTGGGTCTTATCTGCATGATCTGAATGAAGTTCCAAGTTTGTTTCAGATGAACAAGCATTACAGCTACAGCTCAATGAAAAAAGTGCATCTGCTGTTTGTCTCTCACATCAAAATACATCAAAATATTAGTTTTGATCTCTGCAGATTTCTCTCCTGATTCAGACCAGAACACTTTATTACTGGAGCAAGAGTTATTATGGATTATGGATATGGTATTTTAGTTAAAGACATCTTAATGCTGTATTTGTTTCAGCTTCTGATGTTAACTGATGGACTGGAGTGCTGTGCTGTTTTTATCAGACTCTTATTCTGACGGCACCCATTCACTACAGAGCATCCGTTGATGAGACACATTTCTACAAACCTGATGTAGAAACAAACTCCGGAGGGTGAGGCCATTTTTGGGTGAACTATAGCTTTAAGAACAATGCCTGAGACTTGGTGTTATTGGCACTTCCTCTGTATGTTTCCCTCTTCAAGATGAATCGCTTTATGTACTCCCCAATTGTAAGTCGCTTTGGATAAAAGCGTCTGCTAAATGACTAAATGTAAAGAACACGAGATTAAATAAGACAAAATGATGCATGTGAGAGCTCTATTGAGTTTTGTGCTCTAGGACTCAAACACATCCAAAGAGAGATTAATTATTTGCGGTGATCCACCGCTGATGACGCGGTTTCACACACCATCACTAACTACCCAACACGAGTCTTGACCTGCTTCAAAACATCACGAGTGTGAGCGGCATCTCTTTATAGCCTGCGCTTGGCCACACAGCCTCCTTTAATGCAGCGACAGCATGTGTACAGTGACAGCGCTCATTTACTCACGGCTCCAGGGAATGTCTGGCTGTCAATAATTTAGGGCCGAGGTTCATTTGAACCTTTCCCCCTCAAATAAAACAGCCTTTGTTTCGGCCGTGTCCGACAACAGCGCGGGCTCACAGAAACGCTGGAGGCCTGAAGCACATAAAGCGCATTATTAGCCCAGACGAGCTCTGAGTCGTTACTCACACCAGACGCCGCGCTCTGATGCAGCACTGATGCTGATGCTTCACCTGTCACACGCCTGTGATGTCATCAACACACACACTCATACATAACCAGATCTATCTATCTATCTATTCGTCCATCCGTCCATCCATCCATCCATCCATGGTGCGGTGGCGGGACTTTTACATCAATGAGAGGTGGTGTACGGATGTAACTGTGTTACAGAAGATGTGCTGTTCAGATCTAGAAATGCTCTTCATCAACTGCAACCCGTTCTATTCGCCGCGGGAGTTTACAGTATGTGGTAAGGGGGGCATGGTTAGCGGAGTCTGCAGCAGCAGAGAGAGGTTGGAGACGTGCAGTGAGTAAGTGGGTCAAGTGCAAAATGACATTCACCTGCTTCTTGTTTCAGTGATTGGCGTGGAGAGACCGTAAAAGCCACAGAGAGACAGAAAGTGGCAGAGAGAGACAGACTGAGGACTCAAGAGAACGGAACTATTGCTGTGTTGCAGAGAATCACCAAAGTGAGGTAAGTACCCCCCTTAATGCTCACAGGTATTTGGTACAGGCCAGCTTGATCGGGGGCTGCCTGTGGGGCATCCGGGACCCGGATCAGGGCCCCCACCTCCATCACTGGGCACCGGTCTCGTGCCGGCGACAGACTCTGGTGGCAGTCCACCATGTCCCTGGGGTGGAACTCGAGGAGGGATGCCCGGATGAGACCTGGGAAATGGGACAGGACGAGGGGAAGAAGAGACAGTAGGGGAAGAGATAGGCTAGAAACAGCTGGCAGGTATTTGCCGACTCCTGGGCACACCACCATCTGGTCCTCCGCAAATTGGATGGACAGGTCTAGTGACGTCTGGCGGTAGCACTGGACCAACTCTGCCGTCTTCCTCGGGAGACGGCTGACGAACTGCTCCAGCACCACTCGGTTGAGGATCTGCTCGACGTCTCCCCACTGCTCTATCTACACCAACGACTGCACATCTAAAGACCCCTCTGTCAAGCTCCTGAAGTTTGCAGATGACAGCACACTGAACGGCCTCATTCAGGACAGTGACGAGTCTGCTTACAGACAGGAGGTTAAGGAGCTGGCTGGTTGGTGCAGTCTTAACAACCTGGAGCTTAACACGCTCAAAACAGTGGAGATGATCGTGGACTTCAGGAGAAACTCCCCGCTCTCCCCCCACTCACCATCACGAACAGCACTGTGACTACAGTGGAGTCATTCAGATTCCTGGGCACCACCATCTCCCAGGACCTGAAGTGGGACAATCACATTGAGTCCATGGTGAAAAAGGCCCAGAAGAGGTTGTATTTCCTTCGCCAGCTGAGAAAGTTCAACCTGCCACAGAAGCTGCTGATACAGTTATTCTCTGCAACAATACAAATACAATACAAATTAAGCTCGGATGAGCTTTATTTGTCACATACACAATTATACAGAGTATAATGAGGAGTGAAATGTGTTCTCTGCATTTAACCCATCCAAGTGTACACACTTGGAGCAGTGGGCAGCCGACTGTGCAGCGCCCGGGGAGCAGTCGTGGACTTCCTGTCGGAGCCGGGATTCGAACCCACAACCTTGTTACCTCGGGTTTCAAGTCCAACGCTCTATCCATTAGGCCAACGACTGCCATCATTGAACCAGTCATCTGCACGTCAATAACTGTCTGGTTCAGCTCAGCTACCAAATCTGACCTCAGAAGACTAGGTTCAAGGTTCTTTATTATTTGTCACATACACAATCATACAGGGTATAATCAGTAGTTAAATGTAGGACAGGACAGGTCCGCTCAATGGAAAGTGGAAAAAAAAAAGAATGATAATAATAAGATAGAAAATAAAATAGAAAAACATAAGCAATAAAAACAATGAAACATAACACAAGAGAATATATATATAAATATAGGTGAGAATGAAAAAGGGAACAAATAATACAATAAAAAGAGTAAGATGTGCAATGAGATAAAATGTGCAATACAGTATACTGTGAATAATAAATATTAATAAAAAATAAAAAACACGGATGTGCAAGAGAATGTGCAAATAGGTACACATGTACACATGTACACATAGCAGCAGTGTGGATGATGGAGAATAATGGATGTGTTTACAGTTTATTAAATTGAGTCCTGTGGATGTAATGATGTTATGAGACTGAGTTTAGGAGCCTGATGGCCTGAGGGGAAAAAAAGTCCTCCTCAGTCTTTCAGTCTTTGCCATCATGCTCCTGAAGCGCTTGCCAGATGGCAGTAAACAGAAATTATGGTTACCAGGGTGATTCGAGTCCTTGATGATTTTAGCAGCTCTGCTTTTACAGCGTTTGAGGTAGATGTCCTGCAGAGAGGGGAGAGCAGACCCTGAGATGCGCTCAGCTAAGCGCACGACTCTCTGTAGAGCTTTGCAGTCCTGGTTTGTGGCATTATTATACCACACTGAGATGCACTGAGTCAGAACACTTTCTATAGCCCCTGAATAGAAACTTTTCAGGATAGCTGGAGAGACCCTGAATTTTCTCAGCTGTCGCAGATGGTACACATCTTTCTTGACCTGTGTTTGGATGTGTGCAGTCCAAGTCAGGTCCTCGGAGATGTTTACACCGAGGTACTTGAAGCTACTCACCCTCTCCACAGGGGTTCCACTGATCATAAGAGGAGTGTAGGGCTGCTGCTGTCTCTTCCTGAAGTCTACAATCAGCTCTTTGGTTTTGCTCACGTTCAGAGACAGACAGTTGTCCTAGCACCATGATGTGAGTCTCTCCACCTCATCCAAGTATGCGGCCTCATCGTTGTTGGAAACAAGGCCCAGAACCACAGTATCATCAGCAAATTTGACAATAGAAGTGGAGCTGTGAGAGGACACACAGTCGTGTGTGTAGAGAGAGTAGAGCAGGGGGCTCAGGACACAGCCCTGTGGGGCTCCTACGTTCAGGGTTATGGAGTTGGAGGTGAACTGGCCGACTTTCACCACTTGTGGTCTGGCGGTGAGGAAATCTTGAATCAAGTCACAGAGTGAAGTGTTTAGGCCAAGGTCTGAGAGTTTAACAGCCAGCTTGGTGGGGACTATAGTGTTGAAAGCTGAGCTATAGTCTATGAATAGCAGCCTGACATAGTTGCCATTTTTGCTGTCAATGTGAGTAAGGGAGGAGTGCAGTACCTGGGAGATGGCATCATCAGTAGACCTATTTGGCCGATAGGCAAACTGAAGGGGGTCTAAAGTAGCAGGGATGGAGGAGCAAATGTGTTTCTTTAAGAGTCTCTCAAAAACCTTCATGACTGTCGATATGAGGGCAACTGGACGATAGACATTCAGGCAAGAGGGTTTACTGTTCTTAGGCACAGGGATTATGACAGATTTTTTAAAGGAGGAAGGAACCACAGAGGTAGCGAGGGACTCATTAAAGATGGAAGTAAACAAACCAGCAAGCTGATCAGCACAGGACCTTAGAACGCGGCCAGTAATACCATCAGGTCCGGCTGCTTTCCTGAAGTTCACTCTCTTTAGTTCCCTCCGAACGTCATCCTCTGAAAAGGTGATAGCATAAACATTGCTGCTCTGTCTGCTGCTTCCAGACACGCTGATCGGCAAAGTCGCGCCGCCATTACGTTCAAAGCAGCCATAGAAGGTGTTTAGCTCTTCGGCCAGCAACGGATCTGCTCTCACCACTGCGGAAGAGTTGTTTCCAGAGGAACAGATGGTCTTCAGTCCCTGCCACATGTGTCGAGGGTCATTGAGCTGGAAATGTGACTCAATTCTCTCCCTGTATCTGAGTTTAGCAGCTCTAACTGCCCGACGGAGAGCGTAACACGATGTTTTGTATTCGCTCATGTTTCCCGACAAAAGACCAGCGTTGTATGGTTTAAGTGCGATGGTTAACCGCATCACGGATTGATCTGTCCACCCACGGTTTCTGATTAGAAAATGTCCTTATTGTTACTGTTTCGGTGGCTTGGTTGGTTAGCGTGTTGATAAAGCTTACTGCTACATCCGTGAATTCGCTGACGTCAGATGAACTCGCCCGGAACATGTCCCAGTCGACGTCATCAAGAGAAGCCTGTAGCATAGCTTCAGAGTGGGAGGACCAGCGCGTCACTTCCCTCTCCATCGGCGGTTCATGAGTGATCCGTTGTTTGTATTCCGGTGTGAGAAAAATGTCGACATGATCTGATTTGCCAAAAGCCGGCAGTGAACGAGCTTTGTAGGCATTCTTAAACTGGGTGTAGCAATGATCCAGTGTATTCTGTCCTCTAGTTGGACAGGATATATGTTGGTGGAAGTTTGGCATGACTTTTCTGAGGTTGGCTTTGTTGAAGTCCCCGGCAATGATACATGCAGCGTCAGGGTGTTTGTTGATGTTGCCGCTGAGCTCGTCGTGGAGTTTGGACAGAGCCAAGCTAGTATCTGCTTGAGGTGGAATGTAAACGGCAGTAACGATGATCGATGTAAACTCCCGAGGCAGGTAGAATGGGCGGCAGATAATGGAGAGGTGTTCCAGATGAGGTGAGCAGGAACGCGACAGAATGGAGATATTCCTGGGGTCACACCATTTCTTGTTAAACATGAAGCACACTCCACCACCTTTGGTTTTTCCAGCCTCGGCTGTTCTGTCCATCCGTAAAACAGAAAAGTTATCAGACGGCGTTACAGCGGTGTCCGGGACCATCGGCGTGAGCCACGTTTCGGTCAAACAAAGGATGTTACAGTCCCTAATGTCCCGTTGGAAACTTATCCTGGCTCTAAGATCGTCCATCTTATTCTCCAAGGATTGGACATTAGCGAGCAGAATACTCGGTAAAGGAGGACTGTGAGCCCTTTTTCTCAGTCTGTTACGTATTCCAGCGCGTCTCCCGCAATGTTTCCTACGCCGCCTGGGATTATTGAGGCGGCCATCGTTAACCTCGGTGCTCCGAAGTATCTCCAATGGCCACGCTGGATCCGTGGATAGAGTGTCCTGAAGCAGGTTAGTGCAGTGGTGCCCAATGTCCAAAAGTGTTCTTCTGTCGTATATAAACAGTGCAGACGTTATGCGTGTAAAAAGAGAAAGTAAAAATACGTAAAAAAGTATATTAAAGCACAAATTGAGCGGAGCCATCCCTAACGTCGACTGTACAGCGCAGCGCGGAAGAGACGGAAGACTACGGAAGGTAGTCCGGACTGCTGAGCGAATCATTGGTACAACCCTCCCCACTCTCCAAGAACTGTGCTTATCCAGAGTGAGCAAAAGGGCTGCCAAAATTACTCTGGACCCTCACATCTCTCTTTGACCTGTTACCGTCTGGTCGACGCTACAGAGCTCTGAGCACCAGAACGACCAGACACAGAAACAGTTTCTTCCCTCAGGCAATCAATCTCATTAACACTTGAAAATAACGTGGAACATACAACACTATTATACATTACTTATTCATCACACGTACTTATTATTTTATTTTTAAATTTGCATGTCAGACCTCACACATAATTGTCTGTATTGTATATTTTGTTTTTGCTATTTACTACATTGCCTATTTGTATATTGTTATTTTGTTGTCTGTGTCCTGTACTGTTGCTGTGTTTCTGTTGCACTGTGGAGCTTCTGTCACTATAACAACAGCCTCCAAACAACAAATTCATTCATGCACATTGTTGCACACTCCCACTCTCTTTGTGATTGTAAAATCTCAAATCAGAAGCTTCACGATTTGTTTTTCTTAATCGCTAATTTAAATTAATAGGCCTTTTCCACAAACGATGGCAGGCTTTTCCAGTGCTATCAGGGCCTTTGAGCTAAAACGGCTTTTACCTAATTGATATTTTGGAAGAATGACAAGCAACATATGCTTTTTATCTTTCAGTTTGTGAAGAGAGCATAAAGAAGCGCGTGACAAAGCTCATGCAACCCAGAACATCTGCAGAGTTTTGAGAGCCAACAAAACAACCTCTGTTGCCACAATTTGGAGAAACTTTACAAGCTCTTTTCCAAGTGTGATGAGCGC
>JAPDDL010000853.1:30000-48080 GCA_027422435.1 Schizopygopsis pylzovi
GGTGATGAAGAAGCACACAGAGCACGTAAAACAGCCTTTATTATTCAGATGTGTGAGCCGAGTGTTTACAGGCAACCGTCCCGACAGCTTGATGGACTCTTATTCACTGCTCATCTTCGGAGATAAAAATGGATTTCTACAACATATTTAATAACAACATAAAGCATTTACTAGGTACAAAAGCCTGAGGGTGGGCTTCTGGGCTATGTTTTGTGAACAAAACCGAATTATTTTAAACTTTTACAGGCGTTCGTGTAACTCCAATCACTGAGGAATATAACCATGGACCAAACAATGGGTTGAGTTCCTATTAGCATCATAAATCAAGCATAAACGTGACTGTAAGACAATGATCTTTTTCCCCCTCCCCTTATTAGTTCTCACAAAAGATCTCATGAAACAATTAAGGTTTATGTCTATAGTAATTGATAAAGGCTCACTTGGCCGTCTCGGTTCTGTCTACAAACCTGGCACGAAATACGTAATGTTAAACATCATGTAGCCATTTGCACCTTCATATGGAAGATGAGGCTGTAATCCAGAGGTCTTATTGATTACCAGCTTCATATATCTTTAATGAGCGCATTAAATACTTGTTTAGGAAGCACAAGTCTGGGCTTAAGTGGTGTTTGTTGCAGCAGCTCATAATGGTGGAAACCCAGGATAAAATGGGGAATCAACTCAGTTCCAAGGAAGCTATTAGTGCAATGATGTCATGGCGTCCTGCATCATCCAAGGGCAAACCGCAAGACATGCATTATGACCGGCTGAAAAAAAGAGAAAAGTGTATGATAAAGGACAGCCGGAGACCTCAGTGGAATTACACTACAACGTTACAACGCTACGGACAAGATGACGCAGCATGAAGCTGGTAGGTGGTGTTGTGTGGATTAAAGTCATAATGCACAGCAGCATATCGATTATCTTAAAATCTCTCTGTTGAGTTATCATCACATCATTAGCATCTGCTCCATGAGGGCTTTTGGCCGGGATACGGCAAATGGAGCTGTTATTGATCTGGAATACCGAGATGGAGAGAGGAGGCAACAGGCGGGTCTGTTGGGTCTCCTTTGAGTCCTGATCCAAAAGTGACGTCCCATTCACCCCCAGCTGAGGAAAATCCTGGGAGACATGAAGCTCGGGTCTAGAAATTCAGCTTTGTAGTTTCAATTGAATACATGTTAGTGTTAATAATGTTTGTTATGGGAAGAAACATGGCAGTATGCAAAAAAAATAAAATAAAACCATACAACCACAACCACCAATAACACCCTAGCACAGACCCTGGCAACATCTGAAATATATGGTAACCTGCAAAACAATCCCCTAGGAATGCCCTGGCAACCAGCCACAACACTATAGTTACCCCAGGAACAACTAGAATAACCTAACAACCATCTAGTAATTACCTAAAATAAAGAAAAACTAGCAACCAATCACAACAGTAAAACAACTGCCTAGAAATAATCCACCAACCACCAAGAACCCCCTACCACAGGCCTGTCAATGTGAACACCTTAGCAACATCCAAACTATTTGGCAAGTTGTATAGCAAAGCCCTGGCAACCACTCACAACACTCTAGCGAAGCTCATGGAAACACCCTCAACACCCTAGCAACCACAAACAACACTAGGAACACCCCAACAACCACCCGAACTTCCCCTTGGCTACATCCAAACTCTTAAGCAACGCACATAGCCCTGGCAACCCCCACAACACCTTAGCAATGCCAGAACACCAGATAACACCAGAACCAGAACATCCTAGCAACCGTCAAATAATGAATAAAAAAAAAATAGAAGACCCTAGCAACCATATAGAACACCCTATTAATCACCCACAACACCTAAGCAACTATCCTTAGCAATGTCACTATATCAATGCACAGGCAACCAAACATAATACCCCAGTAATGTCTTTGGAACCACATTATAAACCATCTAATAAACCTTCACTGTGATTTCTAAAACACCCTAGCAACCGTACTGACAACTTGCCAAAAGCTGGCAGGAACACCCTAGCAACCACTCAGAACACCATAGCAACTGTGAAAAAATAAATCAATAAAAAAATTAGAAAAAGCTAAATTAAGTGAGTTTTTGCTAATAAACTTGTTTTCTGTTTGAAATAATATTATTTGCTTACACCCAAAAACTCACTTAATTTTGAAATTGTATTTTTTTTCGGAAAACAAGAAAATCATTTTTAGTTGTCTAAAAAATCCTAAATGTTTTTACGATTTTTTTTTTTTTTTTATATTTTGGCTGGAAACAAGACAAAAAAAATCTAAGTAAGAAAAGCATTTTTTGCACTGTAATATAAGAAAAACAGAAACTTAAATAATAATGCACTGTAAAATAGAAATATAGAAACAAACATACAATTGTTTAAATGAATGTACATATATGTTATGTGCAAGTGTACCATTTATGTAGCCAACAATTGCGATTTTTCAGAAGCTATGCTAATAAATAAAATAAATAAAACGAATAATCCAGAACACCGAAGCAGCCAGATTACACTAGTGAGCATGAGTGTGCTAATACTCTCCGAACACCTTGGCAACGTGCATAACGATGTACTGTGAGTACAATACCTTAGCAATGCAAAAGAAACCACTTAAAACACCCTAGCATCCACGTAGCATGGTAATAACCACCCACACAGCAATGCTCAGGCAACCACCAAACGTACAAACAATGTAGTTATGAAATGATTCAGAGATAGTTGATTGGTGAGATGCAGTTGATGTGTCCTCACAACACCCAGCACACATTAAAACGGGACACGATACTTCCTGTCAGGAAAGGGATATCCTGAGGCGCAGCCATATAGACCTTAAGTGCTGACAAAGAGTATCTAGTGTTTTTCCCACAATGCCTTTTGGACAAACACAGAGTTCAGACTGGTCATCCCAAGCTCTGCTCTTTTCATGATACACACGTCCATGTTTCGGACATTAGGACGCCCACTCTGACGCATCTACGCGGCCCAAAATAAGGACAGATTTCCTCTGAGATCATCTCGTCTAGTAGCCAAAGCTTAGTTCTCTCTCTCTCTGCGCCCGTTTGTTTTGTAACGCCTGATTACCTGAGAATGCTCTCAAAAACACGTATTGTTTCCGCACCATGAACGATGTCGTAAATATTTACTGTGCTCTAAATATTTTCACAGGCAATCAAAATCCTTTCAGCGCCTCATATCCCTAACCCACAAAGACCAACACAAATAAACGTCTTGAGCATGCAGGCGGAGGAAAACACGTCAACGCGTCGCTCGTCGAAGAGCTCCTAAAGCTGACTGACAGGCTAAGATTAGTCAGGATTTGGTTGATGTAGCTGAACTTTGACACGGTGCTGTGAAATAGTTTCACGCAACATTCCGAGTGAGGTGTCTGTCGACTCTTCTCGGCTCTGACGGATGATTATTGAAAAATCAAACAAACGCTTGTTTTGGTAACACATACGAAAGCAAGGATTACTCACTCAAGATCTGTCTTATGGCCAAATCGAACTGCAGTAGTCATTTGTAAAAACATTCAGAAAACATTTCATCAAAGTTGTCCTAAAACCAACTTCGACTTCCAAATTCCAAAGTGCATCCTTGTCTTAGGACAACTTTGATTAACCTTTTTTGATCCACAAATGTTGGCTACTGTAATTCGGAGCCCACAGATGTTGGAAGAATGCCACAGCTGAGCCGAACCATAGAAACACTGCAAATGGGTGAAACCTAAATTAAGTAATTTAGGTTTCCCCCCACTGGAAACAAGACAAAAAATCTTATGTCATTTTGCTTATCTAGTAAAAGTATCTTGATTTAAGAATTTGTAGAAATTTTGACAAGAAAATAAACAAAAATACTACGTAAGATAAACCATTTTTTGCAGTGAAGCGATTTCACAAACAATTCCGCCGTTCGTTGTTGGAGTCCTTCCTCTCGTGACACAGTCCTGAGAGAAGTCCTTGAGCGCGAGCCGCGCTGAAGACTCCAGCTGCAGAGGATGTGCCCTCGAACCAACCGCCGCGACCCCGACCGCCTCGTTTCTGACTTTCTGTTCATTTGAGCCACAGCAGGTGGATCCTCAATCTCAGAGGGTCATGTGACGCTTCAAGCTAGTACCAAACGCTTTTTATTTTGGATAGCACTGAATCGGGAGGTGATGTAAAACTCACCTTAACCAGGAAACACATTTTTCAATACAATACATTTCGGGAAGCACGTTTCTCAAATATCTGCATTATTAGTTAACCTCAAACTGCAGGTCACATGCATTTCACAAAATGTTCAAGGCAGAGGAAAAGCATTTGGGAAGGGTGTCATTCAGCCTACAGGAAAGAAAAATCACAAACAAGATCTCGATCACATCTCGACTGTTTCACATAGCCAATTAGATAAACATCACATAGATACTTTTGCATTATTTTACAGGGGGCAGTTGCATTAACCTAGCTGCAACCAAGTTTAATTTTGTCTCAAGTTCGTTGAATGGCCAAATGCACCATTTGTATGAAAATAATCTGAAAAGTTAAACTGGAGTGTGTCAAGTGTGTCATAATTTACTTGTGAGTTCAGTTGGATTGTTTGCATAACACTGGGACCCCTAAAACAAACCAACAACTTGAGAGCTGTCGCTTCTTGCCTGCAGTGAGACACGCTGTACAGCAGGCCATCAGACACTAATGTGAAGAGGCCTTTACATACAGTAAACAGTCAATACGAGCACTAGTGGAAGCCCTGAATGCAAACATCTCATTGATCAAATCATCTGAGCTTTTTATTTTACAGATCTATACTTTCACAGCATGTCTCCTGAGCTATGGAAGGAGTCTGTTCTGAGCAATAGACACTTCCCTCTGGGAGGCTGCAGTGCTTCTAAAGAAAGATGAAGATGTGTAATAAGAAGGCCGTGTTAAATCTTATCTTATGTTAAACAATCCCATGCCAGAGCGCTGTGGTTAATCTCAGGTTGAGTCGGAGAAGTGGATGGATGCAACATAAGGAGGCTCTAGATATAAGGTGACTCAGGTTTGGTTCTGGCTTTATTTCTGCAATATACCTAACTTGAGATCATGAAACGAGACACTGAGATGCCTCGGTAGAGAAATGACACATTCATGTATTGTATCACTGTAGGGGAGCGTATAAGAATCAGATGACCCGCCGGCTAAAAATAAAACAGCAATGGTGCAAAAGATTGTGGGCAGAGTCGTTACAGTCGGCGGGAAACAGAATCCCATACATTTCCTCATAATTTTTTCCGCTTGGGTTGACAGGAAGTGTATGTGTTCATCCACAGGAAGTGAGGTCGGCCCTGGTCTTTCACACCCCACTGGGTAAAGAGCGGATACTGGGGTGTCAGCACCGATGCGTGCTCAAGCGTGGCCTCTCGTATGAGGGCAAACTGGAAAAGATGAATGGCCACCTCATAAAGCGCTGTTATTGTTGATAAGGGGATGAGGGTAACGAGGCGAGACGTCCTTAGTACAAGCTGCTAATGCTCATCTACGGAGGTAAGACTACAGCGAGGAAAGTTATCAAGCGAAAGCTGACTCTGCTTGATTTGGGATGACTTGACACAGGTACGAGTCAGAACATGTCTCTGAAACTCTGCAAAGGCCTGCGGTTCAATGAAGACCGCAACGGAAGTGCAGTGCTAACGGGATCCGGCTCAGAATTTCCCTCAGGGTGCTGGAATAAAGTTGTGCCTTTTGAGCCACAAGAGCAGCCCTGACAAGCACTGACATCCACTTTGACATCCCCTCATCTGTCCCATGATGCCACGGGGGTCTTCGGAGGGCTTGAAAGAAGGACACAATTAGGAGTGAAATCGCCAATGGCCTAGCAGCCTGATGAATATGCATGCTGCTAAAACCGAATGGGGCATATTCATCAGAAAACTGACAGCGGCACTTTGACTTCTCAGGACTGTCTACATGTCATCAGGACTGACATTTGGGGGATGAAACCGCAGAGATCGAACAGACGTGCTGTTTGAGAGACACGGGAGCCTCGGGCTTCTGATTAATAACATGCTCCATGCACATCTGAAAGGTTCAACACTTGAATATTTACTGTGGAGGGAATGAAGTCGACGAGTAACATGAGGCATGTATTTCCTGACATGGTCATTTCGATAAGACATCGGGAAAAAGCAGTCTTGAGTGTTGAGATGTTGTCAACAGCCTTAACAACTACAAGCTGATACTGCTGCAACTGGAAGTGCATAATTAGCCGGGTTTCCATTCAAAGTTGGGAATTTAAAATATCGCTTAAAACATTTGCAAATAAGCACCGTTTCCATCCAATGAGTCAAAGAGAATAAAATCGTCACTTCCTGATAAACCAGCACTATATATCACTAAAAAAAGTAGGAGAAGCCATTGAGTATAATCATTTTCATACATAATAAATTACTTGCGCCTCAGAGCAAGCAGACGAAACACAATAAATGTGGTCATTGCTTTCGGAGGTGGATGCCTGGACTCATGTGGCAATTATACAGAAATACTTTGGCGACAGACTTTGCTCAGGCATTTCAGAACGACCATAACCACATTTCAGATGCTGTGAATGACATCGGTCCGCTGGTTAGCCAGGTTTTGCCGTCCCACACCAAAAAGTCACATGATTGTTTTGATGCACATTGAGGAATGTATTAGGTAAATGCATTTCCATCTCCCATTATTTGCATTAACCCGTTTTCGCATAAGTCATAAATCACCTCAAACTTTTTTTGCACATTTTAGTTTCAAAATTTGGCATTTCCATTACTCGTTTCTGATGCGATACTTTAAAATGCGCATAAAAACTGGGTGATTGCAATACGTTCTATACTGTCTCCAGACGTTTCTGAGATGATCCAATCAATCTCAATCCCAGAAGAAGCTCAAGAATTGTCTTTCTTCGTTTTGCCGTACTCTCCACCCCCACCATCACTTCTCCCAAAGTCAGGATGCTCCTCAAAGCTGATTGGGGTTAATTCAGTGGACAATGACTGAACCACTGGCCTTCTGTTCTACATTATGTTCCTTAGCGAAGATGTGAAGCATTGAATCATAATAAGATTTACCAGACACACACGTGACCCAACATATGGTATCGCTCTATCCGTCTGGTGGCATCATCAACATCACCAACCTCTCAAATCATTCCTCAGTTTTTCCTTCTCACAGCACATACTCTTTAAAATTTCATTGCACAATTTGTTGTTGCTTTCCTTGTGTTGAACTTCCAGGCTTGTCTGGAAATGGATCTCCTGTGGTGTGGGTTAATGGGAGGTCAGATGAAGGTGTTGACTGGTTAAGGATGACCCGAGACGCCTGGATATGTGTGTGATCACGTGATGTCCAGCCTCGGCATGAACGCAGGTGCTGCGACTGACCTTTCAGTTGCTGCTCTGAAGGAAATGTTTTCCCTTGACTGCATGCAGCTGGGAGACACGGATGCTCTGGATCTCGTGTCAACACAAATACAGGGTTTATCTGGAAGCCTTTGGAAGCGGACATAAGACAATGCTGAGAGGCAACAGCTTTACAGTACTACATTCGCAGTTCCTGAAGGAAACAGCAGTGCATGCAAAGCAGCAGTGGAATAATGTTAAAGGTTCAAGTCTTAGACTCTGGTTCAATGTAGACAAAAAATATGGAAGCATATGTGTAGCAAAATGTCAAATGAAGACCAAAATACTATATAGAGTTTACAAAACCTCAAAAAAGTTGCACACCTGAAACTAATATGATGTATGTGAAAATAGAGGGTTGCACTTTATTTAGACAGTCCACTTAAGACATTGTATTAACTATAAGAAACTACATGTCAACTAATCCTCGTTAATGTGCAACTACATGTCTACTAACTCTCAGAGTACACTGTTAGGTTTAGGGTTAGTCGAATAAGTTGACATATACTTGCAAAGTTTCTCATAGTCAGTATGGTGTGGACCCATCAAAATAAAGAGCATTAATATAATGTAATGATGATATTAGGCAGACGATCTACTAATACTCTAATGACTCAAAATGCTCAATGACTAAGATTAAGACTTCTTTTCTGAAGAATTTAACAAAATTAAGTTAAGTTTTGCTTAAAACAATAAAATGTATCAGAAAAGATATGCCAATGGGACAAGAAGAAGTGAATGATCAATTGAAATGTCCAAAATGCATTGAAACTGCACAAAAAAAATATATATATATATATATATATATATATTAGAGGTGGGCATAGATTATTTTTTTTAATCTAGATTAATCTAGATTAATCTTGGAATTAATCTAGATTAATCTAGATTAAAATGGCTCATTTGAATTCTGCCGAAGGCATTCAGAATATGTGTGCTACCCAAATAATGACTAAAAGTAAGTCTTTGAGAACGGGTTTCTCAAGCCAGGTGGCGCATTAGACCAGGGGCTCATCTCCTGTTTCCAAAATGCATCACAAACTTTAATCTCTTCCCGTCCCAATCCCACACAAAAACTGGAGGAAAATCCCGTTCCACTCCCGGAAGAATGACTCCCATTCCCTCCCACTCCCGTGTTGTTGTTTTTTTTGCCGATAACTGTCAATTACAGTAAAAATATAGTACAGATCACAGCGTGCCCACCTTATTAGTTGAATAAAAACCCAAAATGTCGTTTTTTGTTATTATATTGAACTGAAAGCCATCTTATTATGCACAGTGTTGCACAGATTAAATTTCATGTAAATCATCCATGCTAACACACACGTCTTCTATTTTTTTTTTTTGACATTTCACTCTCTATAGATATATTTTTCTATGTACTGTATTTTTAGATATATTCGAGTTTCAAAGTTTCTCGCTCAAGTTCACATGAGACCTAAAGCGCATCCTGTTTGCTTAAAAGCGCAACGTTTCGTTGTTATTCTGAGTGCACACAAATAAACGTAGAGTCTTTACAGATTCGAAAGATGTATTAGGCTACTTTTATCTGTATGACCAAGAATTACGGAGATGTAAGAGCAAGTGAGCGCACCGGAGCCTGTCCTGCAGCAAACGCGCTTCCACACAAACACTTCAATAGCGCACATTTCTCTAGGTTAACATCATATTGAGCGGCCATGTAAAGTTGCTACTACATACATCTTTCAGATGAAAAGCCATATTTGAGGTTGATGAATGATAGGTGAGCGTTTGGATGTCTTGCCCGATTGTATTACCACACAGACCAGCCGTTAACAATCTGTCCATCACGGACTGCGAGCCTCTAGTTCGAAGACTCATTCTCACCCCCTACAGTGCAATTCGGCTAGGTATACATCCGCGCTAAAATATCAGGGTGAAAGTCATCATAGCTTGCGTAGTATAGACCCAGCTCCCAACCCAACTTTGAGAATAGATTAACGGCGATATTTTTTTTATCGCCGATAAGAGTCTCACGTTAACGCAGCACGTTAATGCCGATAACGGCCCACCACTAATATATATATATATATATATATATATATATATAAAATGCTTGGTGTGATTAAGGTGTGTCCATGACGTTTCAGTACATATTCACTGCATAATGCACAGATTAAAAACGACACCAAATGTTCTTGTCATAGCGTGAAACGCTCACTTTCCATTCTAAGTCACACATTCATAAAACGAAAGCTAGGAAACCCAAGCAAGCAAGCTGTGCCGAGACAGACAAAAGCCCTCTGTGTTCTGGGCTCCTCTAATACGCCCATCTCTCTCATGGCACCGGGCCAAGCATGGCCCCAAGTCCACTCAGCCTCCCCCCAGTGCTCCAGGAGAGCCGTGTTTGGCTAAGCCCGTCTCCACTCATCAAAGTGAGCGGAAACGTCAGATTGATGACCTCATGCACAGTTTGATGGATTTATCTTCCTAAAGCACTTCCATCGCCGCTCAGCACATGTGAGGGAACACGGGATTCCTCTCCAACACGGTCAGAATATCTGGTCCAAAATGCCCAAGAGTTCATCGCCTATATATGCATCTCGCTTATATGTGCCCATATTTCATGCGCTCAGTGTATTTGCCAAACTCTACGCTCGCGAGTTGTTCAGGAAATATATTCCTCCAGAGTAAATAAACCAAGGCAAAGTTGAGGGCAAATATTTTGGAAGGGGGTCTGGATCCAGGCCAGACATGTGGGAATGCACCGTGCGCAGGCCTGTGCAGTTCCTCACATGCTGTGTAATGCGTTGGAGTGATTTGAGAAGTTGAGCTCACCTGCACCTGAGGCTTTGGCTGTCACGAATGGACTGGCTGTTGAATGAAGCTTCGCTAGCGCTCATCTGTCTTGTTTAGAAATACACACCCATCAATAACGTGCTGCAGGAGTCATTAGCACTCAAGGCTCCCGGAGACATGTAAACCCAGAGATGTTGATAATGGGGTGAAAGGGGGGGTTCTGGTGTGTAACAGAGCCTTGACAAGGTTTAAGGGGTGAATCAGAAGGAGAAATCAACCTGAGTGAGAGCACACTTTGAGTACTAGGCATACTGTCCAAACTTTGGGAGCTGTTGTTACCTACAATAGTTTCTTTGTTCATTGAGTTCTGCCTGAAGTGTTCACAAGAAACACAGTTGCTGTTTGGAGGCAATGCATAAAGCATTGTTTACACCATAATAATACTTTTCAGTAACACTTTATTTTGATAGTCCACTTTAGACTTTGCAACTACAACTAGCAGTCATTAGAGTATTAGTAGCCCTAATATCTGCAAACACTTTATTTTGATGGGTCCACAACCCAATCTTTGCAAGCATCAACGTATTCGACTAATCCTAAACCTAACCCTGAGAGTTAGTAGACATGTTTAATGAGAACTAGTTGACACGTAGTTACTTATAGTTAGTAGAATGTCTGAAGTGTAACCTACTTTTCCAAAAAGGTAATGTGCATTAATGCTCTTTTCATTTATTAATTGACTAATACAACTGAAAACCTATAATCACTGCAAGGCCAGAGATGCAACGTGACGTGACAAAATTTAACGTTTTTAATTGTAGTTTAAATCATAATTTAAAGGAGTACACTTATTTTGACTAACATACAATTACGAAAGCACATGTAAAGTACTGGATTATAATTTGAACAATAACACTATTTTGATACGTCACTCTCTACTAACTATAAATTAGTCTACTATTAACTTGTTAATAACACTTTATTTTGATGGTCAGAGAATCTACTGACTATAAGTAACTTTGTAAGTATAATACTATCTCTAACTTAACAGTACTAATACTCTGGTGAGAGCTAGTTAACATGTAGTTGTAAAGTAACTTTTAGTTAGTAGTGAACTATCAAAATAATAGTGTAGCCATTTAAACATTACATTTAATGTATTTTAAATGTACTAAACTGCAACTATTATTATAAATGCTATAAATAAATTTAGTTGCATGATATACAAGTTTTAATACAATTTGGCAATAAAGTGTATTTAGTTTATGATAAATGCTGGTTCAGCAGTACTTTAACTATAAAGACAATAGAAATACTTATTACACATAAAGATGCACGTAATCCTGCGTACAGTGAGTGATCATAAAAGCACTCTAAAGTTCAGCTAATTGCATTTAAACTCTAATCAAATTAGGTTTGATTGTAAACAATATGCAATTAAGTGTCTGAAAACATTGCATTCAGTTCACACTGATCTTAATATTTTAAAGCTATGCTAAAGTGTACTTCATGTACAAGTGGAAGCACAATGCATCCAATGCATAAATATGATTATTTCCCATCATGCTTCTTGTGATTTAACGCTCCTGAGTAAAGAGCAGACCCTGCTCCGTTATATTAATATTATATGCAGTATCTGCTGCATTCAGACGATCTGTCCAGAATGAAAGTCACTTCCACTGTCTTCTGATTAAAAACTACACACAACATGAGCACACGCTGAACAAACGAGGTTTTGTCTCTAATATAAATCAAACACATGTGACACTGCATAGGTATAAAAGAATACTGACGTCCACATGAACACGCTGCAGGTAATGATTAAAGTGGTATGCATGGTTAAATATAACTCATTAATTCTATTGGGAGGAAAATAGTGACTGGCTCTGCAGAATAATTTGAAATAGTGTGTGCGCTACGATACACATGGAGGATTATGAATGACAGCGCAAGACAGCTCTGCCTCTCATTACCTTCAGCCGTCTCTGACACACACACACACACACAACACACACACACACACACACACACACACACACACACACACACACACACACATGTTGGGTTTCCATGTTTTATGGGGACTTTCCATAGACGTAATGGTTTTTATACTGTACAAACTGTATATTCTATCCCCTTACACTGCCCCTATCCCTAAACCTAACCATCACAGGAGACATTCTGCAATTTTACATTTTCAAAAAACATCACTTAGTCTGATTTATAAGCTGGTTTCCTCATGGGGACCAAAAAATGTCCCCACACGGACAAGGATTTTGGATATTGCCATCGTTGTGGGGACATTTTGTCCCCATAACGTAGGGTATACCTGAACCACACACACACACACACACACACACACACTCTCTCACACACACACACACACACACACACACACACACTCGCACACACATGCACACACACACACACACTCTCACACACTCTCTTGGTAGACCATCGAAATCCGTATTTCTCCTGGCTCGCTTCTGCTGTCTTATGCGTGTCCTCTCCATCTCGAGCGTATGAACCCCATCTCTACACAGCTTTTGCCAGTCAGTGCGGTCAGCAGCAACATCCTCCAGGTCCTCGGGTCTGATCTTACACTTCTTCAAGGCGTTCTTCATCTGATCCTTATATCGCTTCTTCGGCCCCCCAGCTGAACGTTGACCATGATGTAACTGGCCGTAGAGCACTCTGCGGGGCAGTCGACATGGAGGCATCCTTATCACGTGCCCCAACCATTGCAGCTGGCGCTGGGTGATCATGGCCTCAATACTTCTACAGTTGGTCTTTTTAAGTATTTCAGTGTGAGGCACACGATCCCGCCAGGTAACTCCCAGAATACGCTTAAGGCAGCTTATATGGAAGCTCTCTAGGGACCTGATGTGACGGCTGTAGGTTACCCAAGCTTCACAGCTATAAAGGAGGGTGGTGACACAGACCGCGTGGTATACAGCAACTTTTGTGGAAGGATGAAGATTCTTGTTATGAAAGACTCTACGCCGAAGTCTCCCAAAGGCAACAAATGCCTATTTAATGCGGCTCTGAACTTCATTGTCAACGCCACAGTCCTCAGTAAGAATACTCTCCAGATATTTAAAAGATGGCATTACTGAAAGCTGTTCATTCCCAACAGTGAAGGCAGGTAGTGTGGGTGGGGCATTGGTACTCCATTGGCAAACCACTTCTGTCTTGGTGGTGTTGACAGTCAGCCCCATCCTGCTGTATGCCCTAACTGCCACATCAAGAACAGTTTGAAGATCCTCTGGAGTATGGGCCACAAAAGCACAGTCATCTGCATACTGCAGCTCCAGGACGTGCTCTCTAAAGAGTTTTCTAGTTGCCTGTAGCCTCCTAATATTAAAGAGGTTGCCATCTAATCTGAAGTCTACTGCTATGCCACTGCCATTTTCAATCTCGTTATGGAGAAGCTTGGTGACACATAAGAGGAATATGTTAAAGAGTACTGGTGCTAGCACACACCCCTGCCTCACCCCTGTGCGTACAAGGAAGGGCTCAGACTCTTTTCCGCCTATGGACACCCGAGCAGTCATCCCATTATGGAACTGGCGGAGGATGTTAACAAATTTATTGGGACAGCCAAACCTGAGGAGTACATCCCATAACAGCTCTCTTTGCACAGTGTCGAATGCTTTAGAAAGATCGACAAAGGCCATAAACATGTCCTGATGTTGCTCCCGGCACTTTTCCTGAAGCTGCCGGGCTGTGAAAATCATGTTGATAGTGCTCCTATTCTTCCTAAATCCACACTGCGATTCAGGCAGCATTGACTCAGTGATGTTGTTAATGAGTCTCTGAAGCATCACCTTGGACAGGACCTTACCACCCACAGAAAGGAGTGATATGCCCCTACTATTGCCGCAGATGGCCTTGTCACCCTTGTTCTTATAGATAACAGCAATATTTGCATCTCTCCATTGCTGTGGGATATTCTCATCAGTCCAGGCCTGGGTGATGTACCGGTAGAGGGTGCGCATACATATGTAGCCCCCCTCCTTCAGTAACTCTGCAGGGATATTATCAGTGCCAGGGGACTTGTTGTTCTTAAGGGAACGGACAGATGATAGAACATCCTGAAAGGTTGGTGGTAGGCTGAGATTGTGGATGGGAGGAAGTTTAGGCAGTTCTTCTAGAATGGTGGGGTCCGCATCAGAATCCCGATTAAGCAGGATGTTAAAATGTTCAGCCCACCTCAACAGGATAGTATTTTGGTCCTTCAGAAGTGTTAGTCCATCTGCTGTTTTCAGAGAAGTGATGCAGCGATTTGTTGGTCCGTATATGGTTTTGATAGCATTATAAAAGTTATGCATATCATTTGTATTGGCGAAAGACTGGATTTCATGTGCACACACTCTCTCACACACACACACACACACACACACACACACACACACACACACACACACACACACACACACACAGTCACTCTGCACACACACACACACACACAACACACACACTACACACACTACACACACACGACACATGTTGGTTTTTATGGTTTACTGGGACTCTCCATAGGCGTAATGGTTTTATACTGTATGTGCTATTGCCCTACACCTACCCTACACCTAAACTTAGCCCTCACAGGAGACGGTGCATTTCTAACTTTCCCCCAAAAACTGCACACTGTATGCATTTATAAGCATTTTAAATTATGGACACTGAAAATGTCCTCATACATCACCTTCTCCTTGTAATACCTGTGTCATACCCATGTCATTATATAAATTTGTGTCCTCATAAACCACATAAACATGCCCACACACACACACACACACACACACACACACACACACACACACACACACACACACACACGCTCCCACACACACACACACACACACTCTCACACACATGCACACACACACACACACACACACACACACACACACTCACACTCACACTCACACACACACACCACACAACACACACACACACACACACACACACAACATACAACACACACACACACAAACAACACACACACACACACACACACACACACACACACACACACACACACTCACACTCACATCACACACACCACCACACACACACACACACACACCACACACCCGCACGATACATACATACACACACACACACAAACAAACACACACACACACACACACACACACACACACACACTCTCACACTCTCACACACACACACACACGCACGCACGCACACACACACACACACTCATTTCAAACCCAGCACAGACGAATGAACAGCAAACACCTCACAGACGCTCGGCAGGTTTCTCTTTACACACCGGAAGAGTTCACTGTTCACCGTGATGTAATTTATCTAACACATCAGTCCAGCTCATCTCATCTCATCTGACTCATCTAAAACAATAGAGCGCATTTTCACATTAATTTCTTCCTATACAGACAGAAAAATAAGGGTTTAAAATGTGACCTTTCTGGGTACAACAGCTTGTCCATGGAGCAGGACACTTAATAGGATATATTTGTAACTTTTGTACCCTTAATAGGTCCATATTACTAGAGTAGCAATACGTAGCCTTGAGGTACTAATATGTACCTATTAGAAGTAAAAAGGTACAAATATGTCCCTTTAAGGGTCCTGCTCCAGGGACAAGCTGTTGTACCCAAAAAGGTACAATTTTAAAGCCTTATTTTTCTGTGTAGGGACTTTTAAGAAGTCTTTGTTACATCATCATAAGAAATGAAACAAAACAAGCAGCTACGAGGAGAATCACAACATTACAAACTTTACATTTGAGACAAAACTCAGTCAAAGGTACAAGACTATGAACTTAATGTGCGTTGTGAGGCAATGAACTACTGTACAAGCTCAAGAAATTACATAACTGAATTAAAAACTATGTGGTCAAATATACAACTATTAATTGAAAGTTGTTGACTCTAACTATATAAACATATTTTAAATTTGTTGCAAAATATGCATAAATATATATATAATGCTGTCAAACGATTAATCGCATGCTAAATAAAAGTTTTTGTTTACATAATATATGTATGTGTGTGCTGTGTATATTTATTATGTATATATAACTACACACACATGCATGTATATATTAAAAAATATATATATGTTATGTTTATATATTAAATACATTTATTTATAATATAAATTATCTGAATACAAATATAGACATGGAAATCAATTTAAATATTTTCAAAATATACACTGCATGTGTGTGTATTTATATATACATCATAAATATACACAGAACACATGCAAACAAAACTTTTATTTGCATGCAATTAATCATTTGACAGCACTAATATATATATATATATATATATATATACTAGTGGTGGGCCGTTATCGGCGTTAACGTGCTGCGTTAACGTGAGACTCTTATCGGCGATAAAAAAAATATCGCCGTTAATCTATTCTCAAAGTTGGGTTGGGAGCTGGGTCTATACTACGCAAGCTATGATAACTTTCACCCTGATATTTTAGCGCGGATGTATACCTAGCCGAATTGCACTGTAGGGGGCGAGAACGAGTCTTCGAACTAGAGGCTCGCAGTCCGTGATGGACAGATTGTTAACGGCTGGTCTCGGGCAGGACATCCAAACGCTCACCTATCATTCATCAACCTCAAATATGGCTTTTCATCTGAAAGATGTATGTAGTAGCAACTTTACATGGCCGCTCAATATGATGTTAACCTAGAGAAATGTGCGCTATTGAAGTGTTTGTGTGGAAGCGCGTTTGCTGCAAGACAGGCTCCGGTGCGTTCACTTGCTCTTAAAATCTCCGTCATTTTTGGTCATACAGATAAAAGTAGCCTAATACATCTTTCGAATCTGTAAAGACTACGTTTATTTGTGTGCACTCAGAATAACAACGAAACGTTGCGCTTTTAAGCAAACAGGATGCGCTTTAGGTCTCATGTGAACTTGAGCGAGAAACTTAGAAACTCCGTCTTTGAAAAATATATCTATAGAGAGTGAAATTTCAAAAAAAAAAAAAAAAATAGAAGACGTGTGTGTTAGCATGGATGATTTACATGAAATTTAATCTGTGCAACACTGTGCATAATAAGATGGCTTTCAGTTCAATATAATAACAAAAAACGACATTTTGGGCTTACTTACTTTTAGTCATTATTTGGGTAGCACACATATTCTGAATGCCTTCGGCAGAATTCAAATGAGCCATTTTAATCTAGATTAATCTAGATTAATTTCAAAATTAATCTAGATTAATCTAGATTAAAAAAATTAATCTATGCCCACCTCTAATATATACACACATAAATTATTACATTATTTTGAAAACGTAGCAAGACTGAATCAAGACATTCTGATTGCTGTGCAGCATTATGGGTAATGTTGTTTTTCACCATAAAGTCAGCATTTAAACATGGATTATGTCTAAAACAAGCTGAAATCATGCAAATGGGCATTATTCATCGACTTCATCGATTAACAATCTCAGCGCTCACGGCAGATCTGTCTTTAAAGGCATATAAGTTATCGTTAAAAATTGTTTTTACTACTGAAGCAGAACTCATTCTGTCCTCATATACTCAGCTTGTTCCAAACCCATGTGGCTTTCTGTCCTCTAAATGAGATGTTTAGCAGATTGTTAATTTTCCATAAAACAAAAATGAATGTTGACCAGGGTCTGTCAAGCAACAAAATAGACTAAAAGCACAATAACAGTATTGCATGGCTTTCTAAAAGCCTATGAACAGACAAAAACACTCTTTTTTGCACGTTTATATTCAAACTGGCTGCATTGCAATCATTCACGTGACACTCCAGAGGCACTCAGCATCAGTGCTGTCAAACCCGTCATGATGTCCTTCATGATACGTTTAGATTGCTTTGGTGCTCGACACACACTCCACATTCACTATCAATGATGGTTACCAGGGGAGCATA
>JAPDDL010001033.1:0-49418 GCA_027422435.1 Schizopygopsis pylzovi
GTTATATGGCTCGTTCAGTTAATCGCTGGCCGAATAATTGATCAGCCATCAAACAGTGAGTCTGTTCAAATTCCCTCTGAAATCATAAATGATTCCCTTTGAGCTAAATTTACGTTTCCATTATATATTACATTACACTGATGTTGATACATTTAAGAGGTCAGTGGCTTTCTGTAAAAGACTGTGAATTTTAATCATTTGAGTGAAAAAAAAACATTTGTGTTTAAAAAAAACACGTTACAGTCATTGGAAAATGTAGAAGACTGGATAAAAAGAAGAGACTAAAAGATCTTTTGTAAGAGGTAAGCCATGCATCATGCCCAGATAATAACATATTGTCGGCTCAGATCCGGCCCACATCTGGAATCAGTGGTGGAGGTAACGGATTACAACTACTCACGTTACTGTAATTAAGTAGTTTTTTGGGTACTTGTACTTTATCGAGTTGCCACTGCAGCAGGTGAAGAAGAGCTGATCTGACAGTGAGGAAGCTCCGCGTAACCACAGTCAAAAGTTTGGAGAAACAAAGTACATGGTAGTGTTATCTGTCATGAACTGCTCCAAGACACGAAGGTAGAGGATCCACATGCAGGGTATTTAATGAAGGGTAATCCACAAACAGAGTCCAAAAACATGCAAAGGTTATACACAGGTGATCAGTTCAAACAATAGCAACTGGGCAAAAATAGACAAAGGGTTAATCCAAAAGACAGGCAGAGTAACAGAACCAGGACACAGCAGGAACATGGAACAAAGCTTAGAATTGCAGCAATGACACACACACAAGACTTCACAAAGAATGACAAACTGAACCAGACTTATATAGGGTGAGCAGACAGGGTAAATGAGACACAGGTGCAAACAGTGAGTGCTAATTAGTCCGGGCAAAGGATTATGGGAAATTAAGTCTTTGATGGTGTGGTAGAAGTCTGGGATGGACTGCCCTCTAGCGAAGCTCACTGGTATCATAAATATCTATATTTTGATACCGATAAAGAAATATCTGACATGGTTCCATTACTCATTCTCGACAGTATCTACCGTATATACACCGATACATGCTGCGTCTCGCTCTATCCTCTCCATCAGCGAGTTTGACATGCATCCTCCTGCCAGTTACAGAGTCTGAATCTGAATATCTGCACGGGATTTTAGGTATTCCTCATAATTTTAATCATTTGAACGCAAATGTGGCGTGCGCTTTATTGTAACACGAGAATACAGTCATGTAATAGCTGGATGCGAGCTCTCAAATAGGACTAACTTATATAAATTAACTGCCTGTCCTTTCACTCCGATGTTGCTTGTGCGCAGACTGTGTGCTATCGCTATCTCTCCATGCTTTTATAGTATACATATTTTATCTTTGCTCCTGGATTAAAATTTGTGAAAGGTTATCAACCATTCAGAATAGATCCACACCTGACCGATGAAAATGCTACTGTAATTGTATTGGCTGAAATTGAAATGCACCATAAAGTCTTTCAACAATCAAAGATGGATCGTTAATTCCTTTACATGTAAGTTTATGCTAGAAATGTTTCAGAATGGGATATATGTATAATTTGTACATATAAATATCCTAGTCTGTCTAATTGCATCACTACATTGTACAGACATTTCAGGTCAAAGCCATCCATTTATCAAAATAAACAACATATATGGCTCTTAAATCACTGCTTATAAAAATTCAGTGTAGTCATATTTCGAATACCTCAGCTAAATTGAGGTCATTTGTTTTATAATTGTATTACTGACTGTGTACTTGTCATTTTTTTGTAAATTCAGTTCAGTTTGAAATCAAATCTGAAATCAAGCTTCCTTGTGCTTCCTTGTAACAAAGTTACCATATTTTAAAGACATAAATACACAGAATGGGCAAATGTTTAAGACTGAGATTTTTGTAATGTAATTGATCACTGTTTATATGTATGTTAATAAAAGCCTTTATGAAAATCTGTTCATCATATAGCAAATGTGTTTTTAGAAGACTTGATTTAAAGCACTTAAAGTAAAAATTATGTTTGCCTTGAGAAAAGAAAATGGATGAAAAAAAAAGTGAGATATTAAAATACTTATATGGCAGTATACAGTATGTAGTAGATTTGCCAGTGGTATTGAAAATTATGAAAGTTGTCATGAAAAAAAAATACTACTTACTTTTTAGTGCACATAACTAGTTTTGTGGTGAACAATTAAACTGTGCAAGTCAATACACTGAAAAACATAAATGAAATTGTCTGCCGTCGTAATCTTTAATCAAAATCTGAAAATTTGCTTTGCTCAGGAATGGCGTTGTCTTGTGGCATCTGGCAGAGCGTTAGGATCCAGAAGCGGTGAAGTGTGATGTCAGACGTAACAAGCAGATATCCTTAACCACTTAAGTGTGAATCTGCTAAGAGCAAGAGGTGGAGAGGAGGTGCGCCACAATAAAACGCCTCCCTTTATTCAATATTCTGTTTCACTTGAAAATGCATCACAACACTGAGGTCAGTTGCAGCTTCCGGTTCATGGGGACCTTAATACTGATATTTTTCAAGGTATTGAAGTTAGAAATTCCTGTATCATGACCACTAATTCACGTAGTTTGCTAATACTTTAACAAAGCCAACTTCAGAATAATAGCTCCAAAATAATTCCAACACATCACCATCAACATGCGTGGAGATTGTGTACTGGACCACTGCTCCTCTCCCTTCCTGGAGGCCTACAAATCCCTCCCCAGCCCACCTTTCGGCAAAGATTCTGTAACGTGTTTCATCAGGAAGTGTATAGAGGACGAAGTACCGACAAAAACAATCCACATCTACCCCAACCAAAATCCGTGGATTAACAGCGATGTTTGATCAGCCTTGGCAGGTCGGACATCTGCCTTTAAGTCTGGAAACACTGACGATCGGAAACAAGCCAGTTACGATCTCATGAAATCCATCAAAGCCACCAAACGACAATATAAAAACAAAGTTGAAGAACAATTAAACACCAACAAGGCAAGAAGCATGTGGCAGGGCATCAACAACATCACAGGTTTTAAAGGGATCAAACCAGCTACTGTGAACATTGCCGCCTCTCTACCGGACAAGCTTAACTTTTTATGCTCGTTTCGAGGCTGACACCACCGCCCACACAGAGAGCGCTCCCGTAGCTGCTGCAGAAGAGGTGAGTCCACTCTCCCTTTCTGTCGCGGATGTAACACGATCCTTCAAACGGGTGAATATCCGCAAAGCTGTGGGTCCGGATGGCATCCCAGGCCATGTGCTCAGAGCATGCGCATTCCAACTGGCCGTGTTTTTTACAGACATTTTCAATCTTTCCCTCACACTGTCTGTGGTTCCCTCATGCTTAAAAAAAAATCCACCATTGTGCCCATACCAAAGAAAAATAAAATCACATGCTTGAATGACTGTTTCCGATTTTTTGCACATCTTATTGTTTTGTACTTATTTTATTTCATTGCACATTTTACTCTTATTTCTCCTTTTCTTACCATATGTATGCCCTTGTGTTATGTTACTTTATATAATTTGTATTCTTATTATTTTGCACTGTCCACTGAGCGGACCTGATTCGATTACATTTCACTTCTAATTATACCCTGTATAACTATTATGTGACAAATAAAGAAACCTTGAACCTTGAACCCTTGACTGGAGGCCCGTTGCTCTGACACCCATCTTCAGCAAGTGTTTTGAGAAGCTCGTCAGAGACTACATCTGCTCTGTGCTGCCTGCTTCACTGGACCCACTACAATTTGCATATTGCAGCAACCGTTCCACGGGCGATGCTATTGCCTTCACACTGCACACTGCTCTCTCTCACCTGGAAAATAAGTAATATGTGAGAAATATGTGAGAATGCTGTTCGTGGATTATAGTTCAGCATTTAACACCATAGTGCCTGCCACACTGATTGCGAAGCTTTAGACTCTTGGACTAAACAGATCTCTGTGCAGCTGGATCCTGGACTTCCTGATAGGCAGAAGTCAGGTGGTCAGAATGGGCAACAACACATCATCTTCCCTGATCCTCAACACTGGTGCACCTCGGGGCTGCATCCTCAGCCTACTCCTGTACGCCCTGTACACACACGACTGTACAGCTACACACAGTTCCAATGTCATCGTCAAATTTGCTGATGACACAATGGTGATAGGCCTGATCACTGACAATGATGAGACGGCCTACAGAAAGGAGGTGAGTACCCTGACTTGAGTGCGAACGTGCGAACTGCCCGCCACATTGTTGGAGGTGAGCTTCCCTCCCAGAGGGATCATCAAGAACTCCAGCCACCTGTCCCACAGACTACTCTTTCTGCTGCACTTGTGGTGGCTTCTGCCTTTTATATGAAGAATCACTCTCGAAATCTTGGGGTTTTGATGCCAGAATATAGACTTTATTTCAAACAGAGAAATAAGGCCGAGACGTTCCTGCAGGAAGGATCTCCTGAATGATTTTTGTTTCCTCCTTAAATAGTGTCTCCTATAGGCGTGTTCAACACATTTCATACATATGCATTTTCCTTACACATACAATTTGCTTCCTTCCTAAAGAGAAGGAGCCCCAATACCTTCCTTGTTATAGTAAGGAAAGAGGCCTCAAACAGATGTTTCCTATCTCTAAGTCAGCACAATCCATTTATGCAGGCCTAGGACACACACATGTATATATGCTTATAATGGAAGAATAACCTGATACATAAATGGCTAAATTCACCTTGATTATACTTGATTAATTCATATTTTGACTAATAAATATCTTCTACACCCTCAGGAAGACGTCTCCGCAGCATCCGATCCCGCACTAGCCAACTGAGGGGTAGCTTTTTTCCTCAGGCTATTAGGCTAATGAATAGTCAGAATTAATACACCCTACAGCACACTACCACTTAACGGTATGCCATGCACTGCACTTTAACTTTAACACCGTTCAACTGGACTACACACACACTGCACAAATACAAAATCTGATGGCTCTAATGCACATCCATGACACATAGCTTATGTATAATCTGTTGCACCTTCGCATACTACTGTGTGTATATATGTGTATATAATGTAGAATGTGTACATAGGGTGTATAATGTGTATTGATAACTGTAAGTATATCTAATAGTACACTGTGTGTACTGAGTATATGTATGTGTATTTTGCACATTGTCATCTGTATAAGTCTAAGTATGTACTGTCTGTATGTAAATTGTGTCTGGAGCACGCTCTCAAGAATTTCATTCACCAAGGCACACGTGCTGTGGTGATATGACAATAAAAGTGATTTGATTTGATTTGATTTAATAAGTTAAAAGTGGGTTTTGTTCAAAGCAGCTATTATTCACATATGTTTTTGATATGAATGAAATCATTAAATATCGGCAGGCAAAAAGTAACTAGTAACTAGTACTCTAAGTAGTTTTTGAGAAGAGTAATTTGTACTTTTACTTAAGTACTGTTTTAAAAACCAGGACGTTTACTTGTAATTGAGTATTATTTCAGCAATGTAACAGTACTTGTACATAAGTAAACATTTTCAGTACTCTTTCCACCACTGTGGAATGATGATCTGGCCCACATGTGGCGTGGAATGATGGTACTTGGGCGGACTGCTCCTGTTTGCCAGATCTGGGCCAAACGCAGGCCATAGCTATCCCACATGTCAGCCAAGAGCAAAGAAATAAGCCACACTGGACCTTATCTGAGCCACAAAATATTTGTATATTACTTATAGTGTCCTCTTAGCTTGTCTAAGTTTGTTAACAAGCAAAATCACTGAAGGAAAAAAGAGACAAACAGAAACTCAAGAACCACAACTGACATCAGCCACAGCCTTCACTCAAAAAAAAAAGTTGTTGAACGAACTTAAAAAAATTAGAGTAAACTTTTCCACGAAATTGAATTACATTTTTCCACCAAAATCTAATTAGTTTGAAATGAGTTGTTGTAATCTTGTTGTATAAACTTAAATTCCTTAAGTGAAGACTACAAAAAAAAATTGGGTCATTCCAACTAGATAAAGTTTTGCCATGCCATGCCTGTGCACAAAACAACAGCAGGGCACAGTAAAATATAAAATATGATAAGCAAATAAAGAAACATACAACAGATAAATTATGTATATACATACAAAATAGACAATGTAAATAGGCAAATTATATATGTAATAGTTGCAATCCAGCCGCTACATTGTGATTTTAACATCAGTAGCCTACACTCAAAAAAATTATTCATTGGATGAATTGTAATTGAGTTGGGCCAACTCAATTTGATCAAATATAGTTTAAATTAAATGGATACATTGATGAAGTGATGTTTTTATGCTTGCTAAAACATTTAACTGGATAATAAATTGTTTCTACACTTAAAATAAATTATTTGTTGGATTTACTTAACTTTAGGCATTAGCCAATTTGTTAGGCATAGCATATGATGATATTGTTACATCCATTGCATGCCCATAACTGTTTCTTTGTTATTAAAACAACTTTGAGTCATGTTAGCTGGTCCTCAACCCAAGCACATGCTCTACACTTTACCACAATGGTAACCCCCCAAAACACTAACATACCAGAAACTCTTTTAAATACAAACATAAAAGAACATTAAACATTAACAAGTCTCCCAATTTTATCATCTAAATAAAAAATGCCTAAAATAACATTTTATTTCAAGATTTACTCTCCTTATCCAGCCCTGTGCAAAGCATGATGGGAAGGGAAATCCACTTCCTAGTTACACAAGTAAAATCGAACGAAAAATATTCTTGTTGACTCAATTAAAAAAAAACGTGTAAACCTAATTGTTTTTAAATTACATTGTTTATATTTAATAAAATTAAGTTGGGACCATTTTTACCAAGAGTTATGTTGTATGAGCTCATTTTAATTAATGAAATTGAACAAAGAGCAAAAATCATTTTTTGACCAGCTGTACTCCAGAGCATCTCAGGTTGTAACATCTCTAAACCTGCAGCCCAGATGCCTCATGTACGGATGCATCCAAAGCGCTTCACTGGTCCAGCCACACAACATCATCATCCTACTGCTCAGGAGTACTACAGAATGCAGTACTTCAGTACCTTGGACACTGCTGTGGTGCAGTGCACTGAGCGTTTCAGTCAAGAGGGGCTTCAAAGGTTGCAAAAATTAGAAGATGGACTCATCTCTGGGAAGATTGATCCAGTCCTAGATGAATACCCAGAGTTGAATGCCATGGCTTTAGAAGTGCAGCTGAAAATGTTTCAGGCCAACTACAAATATGCAACTTAGCCAGAGGTAGCAGACATTTTACGGGAAATGGTGCCAGAGGTGTGACATCTTTTCAAGCAAGTTGAGTTCCTCTTGAGACTGCTGATGGTTGTTCCTGCCTCCTCGGCAGAGGCAGAGCGAAGTTTCAGTGCCCTGAGGCGTCTAAAGACATGGCTAAAAACATCAATGACGCAGACCTGGCTAAACAACCTTGCCATTTGCCATGTGCATCAAGAGAAATTGGATGCACTGGATAGGAGACATATCTGTCAGAGACTAGTTGAGTTAAACAATGAACGCCTCTGTATTTTTGGGTCATTTATTTAGATTATTAGATATGTTCAATGTAAGCAAACCTCTACAAGTTTGCACTGCTGCTGGCTTTGTCTCTGGTACAATGAGGCATTTATTTTTATTATCATTTAAAAAAAGATTATGCTTGTTTTATACACAGTTCTATGTCGTTTTGACCTGTTAGAAAAAAAAAAAAAAACAGCCACACAAATCCAGAGAAGAGCCCCCTCATGTATTTGAATTGAGTGGGCAATATTAGGAACACTTTTCTATAAAAGAGAAAATGTAGTATTATCAATTTGTATCAATTTCAACAATGCTATGCAAAATTTGAACAGAGTTGTTGTATTGGATTTTAATAGATTGTACACACTTATGAATTGTAAGTCTATATTGTTATGTTAAATATTACCTGACAAAGTGGCTTAAGTGGTTAAGTTCAAATTAAATAAGTTAAACTTTTTTGCTTGTTTTTCATAAATACTAAAAAAGTGCATGTCATTATAAGAGGTCAACCATTTTCAATATCAACCATTTTCGATATGAAACTTGACTATTGATACAAGGATGTTTATTTGTCACATACATAGAGCTACTTGTGTAAACATGTAGGTTGGATGCTCCACTTTATTGTGCATGGATGTGTGTGTGTGTGTTTGTCTGGAGATGTGTGTGCAAATTACGAGGGGAGGGGTATATACATGGGATAGAGGAAGGTATGGAAAAAGTAGGCAAAACTAAGTATAAGTGAGAAGTATCAAATGTATATGTACTATATAAAAATGTATATGCACATATGTGGGAGAATGTGTGTGTGTGTGTGTGTTTATAGGAGAGAGGGATGATGGTGTGTATGTGTTTGAAGGGGATGCAGAGAATTTGTGATGTGTATGTGTCAGTGTGTGTGTGTGTGTGTGTGTGGGTGGGGCCATGGCATGGTGTAAGTATGCGTGTGGAATTAAGGCATTTTAAGTATAAGTGAAGAAGTAAGGGTGTGTGTGTTTTTGTAGGACAGAGAGATGGTGGTGTGAGTGAAGGGGATACAGAGTAATTGTGATACATGTGTGTGTGTGTGTGTATGTGTTGGGGGGGGGGGCAGGTAGAGGTGCAGATTGGAAGATGTGAGGGGGGGGTGTTGGCAGTGGCTTAGTCCTGTGTATGTGTTGGGGGGGGGGGGGGCAGGCATAGTGTAGTTGTAAGTTTGATTTCATGATTGATATGATTTCATTCACATGAAACACACAATATTTAAACCAAAATGCTTTAGGTATGTAAGTTTTCCTCATTGGAAGCCATCCTATTTGCTGCTATGTCAGAGAAATTGCAGACTGTTCTTTCAATGTTAATTCAAATGGTCAATGTATTCCTCAAAACTATGTTCTAGATGAGCAAATCTTTATCAATATATGAAAATTGTGAATTGTGGGAAATGCAATTAAAAAAATATATCTGGGGAAGGGCTCACATTTGGACCCCGCCAATATCTATACCATGGTTACGCCCTTGTCTGTAGGCCTATTTAATGCAGTGTAAGTCGTTTTGGATTCAAGTGTATACCATATGCTTAAAAATAAATGAATATGCAAAGAGAGAAACACTGAGATGATGTGACTCCAGATATCAAAATAAAAAAGGAGAAGCTCAAGAGAAGATAAAGAGGAGATGAAGATCAATGCTAATGGCGATCCTATAAACAGTCATGATGTCAGGACAGAAACAGAACTCAAATACTAAACAGCTCAACACACATGTACTAATTCTATTATAACTGCTAACACATTTTAGTCACATTAGTTTTTAAGGGCCACATGGTGTGATCATGACAATATGCTGCGATATAATAAAGACGTCTCCTGTAAAGAAATGTCTCACAATGACAGAAGCCACATATTAGTTTCACTTCCTCTAGCTTTTTTAGATGCAGCATTTGTAATTTCTTCCACATTCGAATGTTATTCCTCTAAATAAATGAATAGTTATTTTGAGTAGTCCAACATTTAAACCAAACATTCAGATGATAATATATTTTGTAATAATAAAAAAAGATGTATATATATGTATGTAGTTGTGCATTGGAACAGCACTGATCTTCTGATAGGTGTTTCTACAGTGAGACATTGGTATCATTTACAGCATTGGCTTCTGAGAAGTGTTTGTTCATGCTACCAAAACAATAGTTCTCAACCAGTGTGTTTGTTATACAAAGATCGCAACTGTAGAGAAGGAGCAACTACGGTGAAGAGTAACTATAGTGCTATTTCATTATGATCATTTTTGTACATGAGTACAAAAGATACCCCCCCCCCCCCTTACTAGGATATCACATGTTCATGACAATAGTGGTGACTTAGTAAAAGCTCAAAGCAGACGTTCAGAGCAGTGCAACCTACTTGAAGCAACAACTTCCAATAATCTCACATTAACCTCCATCTTATTAATGGAATTCATGGAGCATGGAATGGATAAACATAAAGAGGAGATGACCATCTATGCTAATGTACATTCTGTAAACTTCCATGATGTCAGGACAGAAACAGAGAACACAGGAAACACCAAACACTTCAACACTCAGGTACAGCGACTCATTTCATTATAACAACAACAACAACACATTTGCCACACATATATCAATTTAAATTATACGAGTGTGTGCTTTCCTGTAGCTCAAATAGTAGAGCATGGTGCTAGCAACGCCAAGATCATGGGTTCGATTCCCAGGAAAAGCAAGAGATGATAAAAATGTAAAAACTGTAACTTGAATTTAATGTAAGTTGCTTTGGATAAAAAAATCTGCTAAATGCATAAATGTAATGTAATATGAGTGTTTAATAATCTTCAGAAAGTGACTCTGTGAAGATCAGAAGCACCAAAGCAGCTGTAGTGTGTTTGGTTCTGCTGTGTGTTCTTCTGCTGACTGCAGTCATAGTGATGTGTGTCCACATCCATACAAACAACACAAACTACACACAAGAGACACACCAGCTAACCAACATCACCAACCTCACAGAAGAAAGACACCAGCTAGTATATAATCGCATGCAGCTGATAAAAGAGAGAGATGAATTATTATCACGGAACCATGATCTGATTAAACAAACAGACCAATTACATCAGGAGAAAAATGAACTGTTGAAAAGTATTCATGGAATGGGTAATTATGAACTATATTACAACTAAAACAAAACACTTATTAGTAGATCAGTGTGATGAGAATAAAGTGCTAATAGTTTAATTGTTTCTGTTTACAGATGGATGGATTTACTATCAATCTAATCTGTACTTCATTTCAACTGAGAAGAAGAGCTGGACTGAGAGCAGAAGATACTGTACAGAGAGAGGAGCAGATCTGACCATCATAAACAACAGAGAGGAACAAGTGAGTGAAAGATACTCTCTGTGTTTGTGGTGTTTAGTTGCTAAGTCCAGAGATGTTCGGATGAAATGTGTATTGTCGATTTATGATATAAACATGTAATTTGTTTAACTATTTAGGATTTTGTTATGAAAATGACTGATAAAAGAGAATTCTGGATTGGTCTGACTGATGCTGATGAAGAGGACACATGGAAATGGGTTGATGGCAGCACACTGACCTCTAGGTGAGAAATCACTGGATTTAACTGATTATTATTTAATAAATAATTCTCACAGTCAGCATCATATCACACAGAAAGCAGCACTGAACATCTAATGCTGATCTTTTGTTGTAGGTTCTGGGCGTCTAACGAGCCAAATGGAGGAAGAGTAGAGAACTGTGCCGTGACTTATTTAATAAAGTGGCCTACATTAATAGGGTGGCTTGATGTTAATTGTAATGATGCTTATCAATGGCTCTGTGAGAAGAGTATTTTACCTCTCATAAAGAGAGAAACATCATAAAAAAAATGTATCTTTCTTTCTTTTTATTTGTTGGTGACCTAAGTTTAGCTGTTCAAAACATTCAGAATTAATGATTATCATCTACAGCATTGCTGCTGCTGAAGAGTCACCTTTGAAGCAGAGTGTATATCTACCCAATGCTGTTTTTATATCACTGATATGCTATTAAAGTTTTACAAAAAAATTATTTGTTTGTATTTTTATGTCTGTTTTCATTTTAACTTTGGTTAAAGGTTTAGCAGTTTGGTTGTGTTTTTTATTTTGTGACTAAAGTGCATATTGCAGGTTTACAAAGTTTTCAAATGAATATATAACCTTGTATGAAAATACCGTATGAGCTGTTAATGCAGGATTTGAAAATGTTTTAAAAGACGTGAGGGCACAAATTTAAAAGAAGAAATTGACACTTTCCTTGACAATTCTCAAAAACTGCTTTTTTTCAACATCGCGTCATATTACGTCACATAATGTCTGCCGGGCTCAGCTTTGAGCGGGAGTGAGTCCGTGTGTTTTTGGTAGTTATTTTTATTTCAATTTATCATCGTCATGGTAAATTATTTTGTTTGTGGAAGTTGCACTAACTCCAGCCAGTCAGCACATGGATTCCACAGGTTTCCGAACAAGAAATAGGACGGTATCTTCCGGGTCTCGGTACGTTTGTGCAGCTGAAGAGACAGGACTTTACTAATGCATCTGTTTCGAGAAATGCGGTGGTGTGTAACCTAGCGATCACTTTATACTAGTGGTGGAGGTAACGAATTACAACTACTCACCTTACTGTAATTAAGTAGTTTTTTCGGGTACTTGTACTTATTTTTGTATATTTTTAAAGCTGTACTTTTACTTGTACTTAAGTACAAATTAAGCAAAATAATCTACTTCATTACATTTAAATCATAGTTTGTTTCTGAGTACACACACAATTTGAATTTATATTCAAACCTTTGACGGCACTTCAGTCGCCAATAAAGAGATCCGATCATAAACGGACCAATAAAAGCCCTGATATCTGAACCGGGAAAAGCCGCCGCTGCAGCAGGTTTTGAAGAGCTGATGGAACAGCGAGGGAGGCAGGGAGCTACCGTAGGCCTATATACACCGAGCTGCTACTCGCTCTCTCCTCTCCGACAGCGAGTTTGACACGCATCCGCCTGCTGTCAATTACAGTGTCTGAATGTCCGTGCAGGATTGCAGGTATTCCGGATCATTTTAATCATTCCCGCCCAAATGTTGCGAGCGCTTTATTGTGACATGATACATGAACGCAGTCTGTAATCGCAGAAAACTGGATGCAAGCTCTCAAATAGGCCTAACTTATACAAATGATGCCTGTCCTCTCACTCCAGTAATAAGACTGTGTGCAATCGTGATCTCAGCATGCTTTTAAAGTAGATATTATTTTTCTTTGCTCCTGGATTAAACTTTGTCAAAAGTGATCAAACATTCAGAATAGTTCCACGCCTAACTGATGAAAATCCTTTTGGAAATTGTATTGGTTGTAAGCTAAATGCACCAGAAAGTCTTTCCACAACCAAAAATGAAACTTTAATTTCTTTACCTTGTAAGTTTATGTTAGAAATTTTTCGGAATGGGATATTTGATCCAATCTGTTGTTGCATTTATCTAAATACACAGGCCTATCATATATGGTTCTTAAATCACTGCTTCTAAAAATTCAGTGTTGTCATATTTCAAATACCTCAACTGAAATGAGGTCATTTGTTGTATAATTGTATTACCAACTGTGTACTTGTCTTTTTTGTAAATTCAATTCAGTTTGAAAATAAGCTTCCTTGTAAGCTTTTGCAACAAAGTTACCATATTTTAAAGACAAAAATACAGAATGAGCAAATATTTAAGATCGAGATTTTTGTAATGGTAATTGATCAGTACTTATATGTGTAAATGAAAGCCTGTATTAAAATATGTTCATCATATAAAGCGAATGTGTCATTTTAGTAGACTTGGATTAAATCAATTTCAAACATCGAACTAATAATCTTGAAATAATGATTGCCTTAAAAAAGGGATGCACAAAAAAAATATCTATATGGCAGTGTACAGTATGTAGTAGTTTTGTCAATGGTATTCAAATGGTATTGTCATCATGAAATCAAAAATGACCCTTCTTACTTCTTTAGTGCACATTACTAGTCTTGTTGTGAACAATTGAACGGTGCAAGTTAATACACTGGGAAAAAAATATTTTTGTCTGCCGTCGTAATCTTTAATCAGAAACTGAAAATTCGCTTCCACTCTGGAATGGCGTTCTCCCTCTGTTGATGTCAGTTTGACGACTTGGGGAGAGTACACTTGTTAAGTCATGACGTAAGGATTTCTGTTTCTGGGTCTATGTCTCTACTCATTTCACTTGAGAATCCTATCTCAACAGCCTTTTATGAGCACTGTTAAATTAATGTTACATATTTAAGCCAAGCATTTCAAAATGTGCTGTGCACACTACAGTCTCCGTCTCAGACACTAATATTTAAGCTGAAATACTGTCTAGCCATCTGGGATTTCAGTATGGAGATAAAGGTTAGGGTTATAATTTTTCAGTATTACATGACATTGTGGGTGTATATTAGCACAGTTTGGTGTTGTCTTTGGGTGTCTGGCATAGTGTTAGGATCCAAAAGAGGTGAAGCATGATGTCCGATGTAACAAGCAGATGCTCTTTACCAACTAACCGTGAATCTGCTATGAGCAAGAGGTGGAGTGGAGGTGCACCACAATCAATGAAAACCCACCCTTTATTCAATATTCCATTTCACTTGGAAATACATCACAAAACTGAAGTCAGTTGCAACTTCTGGTTCACGGGTACTTTGATATTGATATTTTTCAAGGTATTGAAGTTAGTAATTCCCGTATCATGACCAATAATTCACGTACTTTGTCAATGAGATAAAACTGGGGTTTGTTCAGAGTAGCTATTATCCACATAGAAATTTGATATGATTGAATATTCTTTGGTAAATAATTACATAACGCCTGCTAAAAAGTAACTAGTACTCTGAGTAATTTTTGAGAGGACTACTTTTACTTAAGTACTGTTTTGACACCAGTATTGTAATTGAGTATTATTTCAGCAATGTAACATTCTAATCTCTCTAACTCTCTAATCTCTGGAGTGAGAATTACTCACAAATAATTAACAAGCCTTTGATTAACACTACCAGTTAAAAGTTTTAGAACAGTGAGATTTATTATGTTTTTTAATTGGCTCAAATAAATTCAGGCTTGGTGAGCAGAAGAGTATTATTTAAAACATTAAAAATCTTATTGTTCAAAAACTTTTGACTGGTAGTGTGCACTTTACTTGTTCTAAACTAAACTATACAGGGAACCCTATTGTTAAAGATAAAGTAACAATTCGTTTGTTTTAGACCATTTTTATGATAGCATTATATCTATTCATTTTTATTAATTATAATAAAAATAGCAATTATGAGTAAATATTTAAACTTGGGCTGTCGATCGATTAAAATATTTAATCGCACGATTGTAAAATGTAAAACCTGTTTACATTTCTGCAGGACAGAGCAGCTCACTTCTGAACATGCAAAATGTACATAGCCTATATTGTTTATTATTACATTTGTTTCCCTCTCTGTGCCCACATACTGTATTTTGATGCAGCTAAATTCTCAATAAAACATTTTTCATTTATATATTTGACTGTTTCTGTTTTCAGACAACTTAATGAATATGAAAAAGTGATTGAAACGCGATCCATTAAGACTATAAATAGCTCTCCTTTACAAGATGTTAATCTGCACAAAAATCCTTATAATGGAGCTGTTTTCTGATTAAATAAAACACCCATAAGTTAAAGACAACATCTGTGCTGTGATTTTGGCTATAATTGCATGTAAAATTAGAGAAGCAAGCAGCATAATATCTGTTTAACTGAATTAAGCTCTGCTTTTCTCTGCTGCGCGCTGAACAGAAACTGAGCAGACGCAGAGAGAGATGTGTGCACATGCTGGGAAACCGGCGATTCTCGGTGACTAAATAAGGTTCGGATGCGCTTTTTTAGTGTAAAAAATTCGCTAATTGGCAACACCGTGCATCTTATTTTCTTCAACTACGGGTTGGGACTGCGGTCAAGCCAGCCGCGCTTTGAAAAACACGTTCAAGCCAGCCGCACTTTTTTTTCTGTTGCGCATGTAATCGTGCACTTACGGTACGGGTACTGAGAGCAGTCAAAATGCATGTAAAGAAGCTGTCATACAGGCGTTTCCTTTATACTTGGGCCACGGGTCAAACAGAAAATACGTGCTGCGTTAATAAATTAATGCCGTTAAAAGGAATTTGTGTTAACGCGTTATTAACTTTGACAGCACCAAATTAAACGTATTTTTTGCTAAATTCTTTCTATTTTTCTCACAAGTTTATGGACACTGGGTTGATTTTCTATTGTTATGTGACAATGTTTTAAAGCTGTTATCTTTCCGCGGTTGAAACACTCATTGAGTGATTACATGAGACACTATTCAGTAAGTTGTAGTATATGTTTCAACATGGATCGGATGTTCATTCAATGTTTACTTCATGCTAATAAGAATGCACTCCTGCTTCGCTTGACCTTAAAAAGCGGAAGAGCACGTGATCTGTCATGCCAGCCACTAAACAGCCCCAAAACTGTTTTAATCGTTTGGAATTCTTAATAAAACTAACATAATTTGAATACTAAGACTTTGTTTTATGTTATTATAAGTGACCTGTTCTGTCATGTCAGTCAGCTCATCACGTCCTGTCCTTTTATTATTTTTATTATAAGCTTCATCAAGAAATAAATAAATAAAATAATAACATGTTAAAAGTTATTGTGTTAACAGGATATCACATGTTCCCCACCACAGTTGCAAAAGCTCAAAACCAGAACCCTTCCCTTTAGTGCAACAACTTTACCAACATTAGTGTTATATCTCTCTATATATATAATATAATTTCCATAATCAATCGTCGTTTAAATTAACAATCAATTAATCGATTAATCTTTAACCTTAACTACTGCAAAATGCGTCTATTGCACTGAAATAGTCACCGGCATGACAGGATGTGCAAATGCCACTCAAAACGCCAGCTTCCTCACCCGAGTGAAAAGGGGTTTTAGTCTAAATAAAAGGCTAGTGGCAGGATAGTAAAATGAATGGATGTGATTACAATCAATTGATAAAAGGAAGAGACCGTGGTTACGCACGGGATCATTATACTTTGTGTGCTGTTTCATTTCCTGCCACAGAGACCGCTGAATGTGCCTTTTTTAAATGGTTTCATTGTGCTCTTTTTTTTATTTTTAAAACATCATAGCAATCTTTGCAATTTAAATGATCGGGATTTAAAATAAAATGATGCCAAAGGCAAGTACGGCTCGTGGGGCTGTGACGTGCGGTCAGTGATCCGCTTCCAGAACAACCGGCGTTGCTACAGCAAAACACACTGTTACCCATTTGAAACATTTTAATGTGAGCTTTATGGGTCCATGTACTTGGCACCTGGTACTTGGATTTTCCTTTTGAAATTAGAAAACCAAAATCGGGAATCTAGCGTTCTCTCATTTTTTTGTTGAAAGTAGAAAAATGAGAAAACGTCTCAGGTTACATATGTAACCAATGTTCCCTGAGAATGGGAACGAGACACTGCGTCCTCTTTCGAGGGTCGCTTTGGGAACGCCTCCAGCGTGACCGGTTACCTGAAGCATGATTAAAACACCCAATGCACCTGGCATTGGCAGGTGGACGCCTATGACGCAAGCTAATGAGCGTCTGCGAGCATAAAAAGGGCGCCTGTGGAACACATCATCCTCATTTTTTCAAGGGGGACCGACAGGAATGCCCGAAGCATGGCCAAGAGACGCAGTGTCTCGTTCCCATTCTCAGGGAACATTGGTTACATATGTAACCTGAGACGTTCCCTTCCGAAGGGAACTCTACACTGCGTCCTCTTTCGAGGGTCGCTTTGGGAACGATATGCCAACGCCGCCATGCTGAGGGAAAAGTGTCAAAAAGCTGGATTCCTAAGTCACAGACTTGAGGAACACCATCCCTGCTCAGCAGAACTAGGGTCAAAAGAAAACCCTTCTTCAGGCCAGCTCAAAGCTCGCCATCATAGACTAGCTCACGAGAGTATGGCTCTCGGAGTGGAAGTCTCAGAAAGCGACTCTCTAAATTGAGAGGAGACTTCTACACTCGACGCTATGAACAGCTAGTGAGGCTCAGGACGGAGCACGCACGTAGTACTGCCTAAGCGGAGCTCTGGAGAGCAGAGGCTTCAGTAAAATGACTCTCTTGAACGAGAGGAAGCCTAACACTCGATCCAGGTAGGGGAACTCAAGAGTGGAGGTCTCAGCATAACGACTCTCCTACACTCAACGCCACAGGCAGTTAGTGATGCTCAAAAGAGTCTACATTCTCCTATTACTGCCAGACGGAGCTCTGAAGAGTGGAGGCCTCAGCAGGACGACTCTCAACGAGAGGAAGCCTAACAACACTCAACCCTAGTTGGGGGGCTCTTAAGAGTGGAGGTCTCAGCATGACGACTCTCTAAAGCGAGAGGAGACCTGACTACACTCAGCGCTAAAGACAGCTAGCGAGGCTCACAATAGAGACTACGTAATAAAGGTGCTGCCTAAGCGGAGCTCTGGAGAGCAGAGGCTTCAGTAGAATGACTCTCTTAAATGAGAGGAAGCCTAACACTCGATCCAGGTAGGGGAACTCTCAGAGTGGAGGTCTCGGCATAATGACTCTAAGTGAGAGGAGACCTGGCTACACTCAACACCAGAGGCAGTTAGTGAGGCTCAAGAAAGAGCCTGTGCAAAGTACTGCCTAAGCGGAGCTCTAGAGAGTGGAGGCTTCAGCAGAATGACTCTCTAACGAGAGGAAGCCTAGCAACACTCAACCCTAATTGGGGGGCTCTTAAGAGTGGAGGTCTCAGCATATCGACTCTCTAAGCGAGAGGAGACCTGACTACACTCAGCGCTAAAGACAGCTAGCGAGGCTCACAATCGAGACCACGTACTAAGGTGCTGCCCAAACGGAGCTCTGGAGAGCAGAGGCTTTCAGTAGAATGACTCTCTTAAATGAGAGGAAGCCTAACACTCGATCCAGGTAGGGGAACTCTCAGAGTGGAGGTCTCAGCATAATGACTCTCTAAGTGAGAGGAGACCTGGCTACACTCAACGCCGAAGGCAGTTAGTGAGGCTCAAGAAAGAGCCTGTGCATAGTACTGCCTAAGCGGAGCTCTAGAGAGTGGAGGCTTCAGCAGAATGACTCTCTAACAAGAGGAAGCCTAGCAACACTCAACCCTAGTTGGGAGGCTCTTAAGAGTGGAGGTCTCAGCACACCGACTCTCTAAAGCGAGAGGAGACCTGACTACACTCAGCGCTAAAGACAGCTAGCGAGGCTCACAATAGAGACTACATACTAATGGTGCTGCCTAAGCGGAGCTCTGGAGAGCAGAGGCTTCAGTAGAATGACTCTCTTAAACGAGAGGAAGCCTAACACTTGATCCAGGTAGGGGAACTCCTAAGAGTGGAGGTCTCAGCATAACGACTCTCTAATTGAGAGGAGACCTGGCTACACTCAACGCCAGAGGCAGTTAGCGATGCTCAAACAGAGCCCATATTCTCCTATTACTGCCCGTGACGGAGCTCTGAAGAGTGGAGGCCTCAGCAGGACGACTCTCTAAACGAGAGGAAGCCTAACAACACTCAACCCTAGTTGGGGGGCTCTTACGAGTGGCGGTCTCAGCATAACGACTCTCTAGCGAGAGGAGACCTGACTACACTCATCGCTAGAGCCTAGCAGCGCTTAATCCAGGTAGGGGGATCCCTACGAGTGGAAGTCTCATGCTAGGTATAGCTAGCGAGGCTCACAATAGGGCCTCCATACCAACCGAGTAGACTAAGCGGAGCTCTGGAGAGCGGAGGATTCGACGATATGACTCTCTTAGCGAGATGAAGCCTAAAAACACTCACTCCAGGTATGGGAACCCTTACGAGTGGAAGTCTCAGCATAACGACTCTCTAGGCGAGAGGAGACCTGACTTCGCTCAGCGCTAGCGACAGCTAGGGAGGCTCACAATAGAGCCTACATACTAGTAGTGCAGTTTAAGCGGAGCTCTGGAGAGCTGGGGCTTCAGTAGAAAGCCTAGTAACACTCGATCCTGGTTCCGGAGCTCTAAAGAGTGGAGGTCTCAGTATAGCGACTCTCCAGTGAGAGGAGACCTGACAACACTCAGCGCTAGAGAAGGCTAGCAAGGCTCACAATAGAGGCTACACACCAATAGTGCGGTGTAAGCGGAGCTCTGGAGAGCGGAGGCTTCGGCCGAATGACTCTCTTAATGAGAGGAAGCCTCGCAACACTCGATCCAGATAACTTTCCGTCAGTGTAGCCCGGTATCAGACCATCAGACTCGTTTCTCATCATTGGTCCAAACACAGGGTCCGCTGTTAAGCATGTGTGTGTGGGGGGGGGGGGAGGTACCAATTAGGTGCCAGCAGCTGCAGATGGCTGACCGCGTCTGCTCTGGATCGTTTCCCTCCTCCTATCCATCCACTTACGTCTTCTCTGTGACCTACTCCTCCGTGGAGGAGGACCACGGTTAGCGACGCTAATCACCTGGCCCTGCCTCTGGTACTCAGACCGGGATGGGCCAGGTCCCCCTAGGCGTTCAGACTCAGACAGCGCGGTAAACATGATTTAAATGCTGCTGAGCGCGCCCCCGCCTCCTTAAATTTCTCGACCACCGTCTCAACGGATGTGCCGAACAACTCCGGCGCATCGAGAAGAAAACGTTTCTCTTTCTCCCCGATGTCCGCCAGGTTCATCCACAGATGTCTCTCGGTGGCCACCATGGCCGCCATCGACCTGCCGATCGCGGCAGCCGTTTGCTTGGTAGCCCTGAGAGCCAGATCTGTGGTGCGGCGCAACTCAGTTACCGCCTCAGGGGGGAGCCCCTGACCCTGGTCTAGGTCCTTCAGCAGGTCAGCCTGGTATGCCTGCAACACCGACATCATGTGCAAAGCAGCACCAGCCTGACCAGCTGCCGCGTATGCCCTACCATTCAAGCGAGATGTATCTTTTAATGCCTTGGATGGTAGAGCCGGAGCCTTTAGCGTCGATGCCACGCCCCTTGAGAGATAGCTCGCAAGCGTCTCTTCAATAGGGGGCATCGACGCATATCCATGCTCGCGCATGCCCTCGATATCAGCATAATTATTATGCTTATACCGATGGATGCGGGCTGAATATGGCTTTTCCCATGCCTTCACGATCTCATTATGCAGATCTGGAAGGAATGGGAGGCTCACGGGGGCTGGGAGATTATGTCCGGAGAGGAATCGCTCATCAAGTCTACTACGAGCCACTCCCCCTTTCTCGTGCCTCCACTGTAGGTCTAACCTAGCCGTGGCACGCTCCATAACCTCCAACAGCTCATCATACGTGGGGCAGACAGGCTGAGAGGGCTCAGAAATATCCTCTTCGTCCTCATCAGCCCACTCCTGCCCATGAGCCAACAGAGCACTTCCTGCTGGATCCGAAGATGTAAGAGACAATACATCTTCCTCCCGCAGTTCACTCTCGTCAGCCGCTGACGGGCGCGAGATATTAGTTCCTCTCACCGCCTCGTCAGCGAGCTCCATCTGCGATCCCCACGACCTCAGTCTCCTCGCTGCCTCAGCAGCGGCTGGACTCGAGCCGCGGGGGGCAGATGATTGTCCCAATTCCCTCGAAAAAAGGGACATACGAGATCGGAGCTTTCCCAGAGAAAAAAGCTCACAATGCGCGCACTCCATTCCCTCGAGAACAGAGCGCGCGTGCTCTTCGCCCAAACACATAACGCACAGATCGTGTGTATCATCTGGCGTCAGAAAACGCTGACACGGATCGACACACCTCCTAAAGCGCTTCTTAACAGACATGTCTACGCACACTTCAGAAACAAGGTCCCCTGAAGGAAAAAAGAGAGGATGATGTGTTCCACAGGCGCCCTTTTTATGCTCGCAGACGCTCATTAGCTTGCGTCATAGGCGTCCACCTGCCAATGCCAGGTGCATTGGGTGTTTTAATCATGCTTCAGGTAACCGGTCACGCTGGAGGCGTTCCCAAAGCGACCCTCGAAAGAGGACGCAGTGTAGAGTTCCCTTCGGAAGGGAACAGCTCCTTTTTCGTTTTTTCATTTTTTTTCAAGAAACGAAAAACAAGAATTCGGTATTTGTCCAAGGGTAGAAAAATGAATAAACAGATTGAATAATTAAATGCCCCTTTTTTCTGATTGGTCAGCCGAAGATCTTCCGCAGTTCCGCGAGACAGACGTCCTCCACTGCTGCAGGCAGGGCCGGAGTGGGATCCATTTTCAGCCCGGGAGTGTAATGCTCAAGACCAGCCCACCACCAATCCACATCCAACCCCCTCCCACCGTGGTGGAATCTGGATAAATGACAGATCTATTTCTTAATTGACACGTTTCAATAAAAAATCTGAATAATTTAAATATGAACATAAATATCCATAACAAATCACATACTGAGTTTTCTGCAACAAAGTGTCCAACTGTTACGTTATGAAAATAAGGGTTTGCATTCAAACAAAAATAAAGTTATGCAGTAAGAAATATACTTTTTGCACTATTGTTTTTTATATCCATGTCAATGTAATAAATAAAATAAATGAAATAAACTATATGAAACATTTCTGCCACAAAAGATACAACTGTAACATTATAAAAAAAAGTTCAATTCAAGATTGAAAGCTGCCAAGCAGTCATTAATATTCATATATGTTAGTCATTATGTTCATGTGGCTCAGTGGTAGAGCATTGCGTTAGCAGCGCAAAGGTTGTGGGTTCGATTCCCAGGGAACACACATACTGAAAATACAAATGTATAGCCTGAAAGTCGCTTTGGAAAAAAGCGTCTGCTAAATGCATAAATGTAAAATTAATAACTAAATGGAAAATCAGTAAGCATCTCGAAAGAGAGAAAGAAAGAAAGAAAGGCCTTCTACCATTCTTCACAAGTTTTGGTTTACACTCAGAGCTGAAAATGGCAAAGCCATTTTACAGCATCAACAACCGCCTAAGCAGTGCACTATGCAACTTTGTTTATTACTGTCTCATTGTTCTATAGTTTTTGACTATAGTCACTGTACCTTGAGTCGCCAGTTCCTGTGTGCTTGTTTGTCTTGAACAAATATATGTCAGTTGTTCGTCAGGGACCTTCTGCCTGACTGCTGTTGTCTCACTGAAGATCAATGTCTCTGTCTCTTTCTCTTTCTCACTTCCCTCAGCATCAGGCTTATCTTTATTAAACCACAATAACATTTAAAATAAGTCAACAGGCTAAAATCAATTACATTACAGACAATCAATAGAAAAAAAAATCCTTCAATGTAAGACTGTAAATGTTGCTAGTCACTGTAGGTTACCTTGAGTCGCCAGTTCATGTGTGCTCGTTTGTCTTCTTGAAAAAATATTTGTCAGTTTGGCACATTTGGCCGCATCATCCTCCGATGCCTTTCTTTTTTTAACCTGGCTTTTTCAGCTCCTCTAGGAATCTTTTTTTTTACTATCCATTTTATTCTTCCCGCGATTAGCGCACTCTCGCTAACTCACACCACAGCATTAATGGTTTCGGTTTGTCTCCATGACAACGACCTGGGACACGCGCTTGTGTAGAGGAAGAGAGAGAGCGCGCGCGCTCTGACAACAGAAAACGTCACATTTTAATGATAAATTCAAATCTAGTGCTATTAGCTTAGTTATCAGTCACACGGTAACTTAAACACATATACGTTATTATGTGTATGTAAAAAAAAAAAAAAGCAGGCGAGTCTGCCGGCCCAATTTATGAGTGGGGCAGAGCGGCCCAACGGGAATTCTCCCGGTTCTCCCGATGGCCACTCCGGGCCTGGCTGCAGGCGTATCTTCTTGATGTGTTTATTGCAACTACATTTCATCTTTTTCTCATCAAATAACCAGACAAATGAATAGCTTGATACAATCCATTCCGGGGCAGAGTGTAGATATAAATTATATGATTTGCATCAGCTGGGCATGTATGATATGATGTCTGTCATAGCCTACCCTGAACACTCAGTAAGTTAGTTTAATTAATTAATTAATTAATTACTTTTAAATAAAATATTGTAAACACTAATAATACAAAAAGGAAATAATGCATAGCTATAACAGGCCTTATAATGTTCAAGAACTGTGTCAATCTGATCTTACAATCGGAGAAACAGATAGGCCTACATACTCTTGAGTTTTATAATGTAGTCTTTTTTATTATAATTGAGACGTCAAAATGATATGCACTTGTTGAGCTGCATGCGCACTCGCACACAGGACTGAAACGCAAGATGTAACTTGCCATTTCTGGTTGATTCTCACCACGATGTGTGTGTGTGCGTGTAACACAGTTAGTAGATACGAGAAGAAGGAGGTGGGAACCAGCGAACATTCAAATACTTTAATTATAAAATAAACAAACTCAAAATAAAAGCGGCAGGCCCTCACGGACGACTGCGCACACAAACCACAAACTAAAATCCAGGCCTGGTCCTCTCTCGTCTTTCACTGTCGTCACTCCTCCTTTTATGCTGCCGAGGCTCTTCCGTGGGACTCGAGACCGGTGAGTGGCGCAGGTGTAACTCATTATCATTAACTCCACCGGCCTCGCTCCGTTCCCACGGCTCTCGGTGCCGCTCCACTTGTCACAGTGTGTTTCGAAAAAGAAAGGTAATACGCCTTTAGAGAACCAAGGTGAGTTACCCATATAGTTCACACAGTTCCAATAAATTGCGATGGTTTAAATAAACTCAGTAAATTAAACAGCAGACAAACACGACTACAGTCACGCGCAGACCAGTATTGAAGTGTACAGCAAATATGCAGTCATAACTTTGTTTTAGCTGAGTTTAACTAATTAATATTGAGTAGGCCTATTAATCGATGTTCACTTGGATTTTTTCCTCTGAAGGGGAAATAATCATGTCATTCATGGGTGTATGGTAAAAAAAAAATGTTATTTGTGTAGGTTCAAAAAGACAACAAAATGTCATCCCTTTGAAAAATAAAGTGAACAGAAAAATGTGCTGCATCAGTGCGTCTTGTCTCAATGAGCATCTTTATGGCGCACGCCACAAACATGAACCAATACACAGCAAATAGCCTTCTTGACGCACCTAGAAGTCTACATTCAGATTATTTTACATTAAATGCATCATATAAGTCACTTTGGAATAAATCACAGCATGTATCAAAAACGTATTTTCCAGTCTGGAAAATATGGTAGGCTATAGCATTTTTTTTTTTTTGCGGACCCTTTGAGAACTGCTTTTCTACACAGAAGAAAGCGCAGTCTAAATTATGCGCTGGTACGAGTTGTCAAGCTATTAATTAATATGGTTATACACGGACCATTATGACACAAGTGAGGTACAAAGCTTTGTTAATAAGATAAATAATTGGTTAGCAGACAAATGTTACATCGCGACCATGCTTTTTGATTCATGCCGAGCGCATACATTTAAATCAAGCCATAAGCGGATTTGTGTTCTGTTTTTCCGGATGGTCACGAATTTAATATCATTTAATGCTTCTTTTCCCAAATCCTCACTGTCTCACCCTCTAGATTCGCAGGTTTATTTTATTGTTGTTCACTTTTAATCACTGTTTTCGGATCTCTTACTGTAGTAAACGTGTGGGGGGAAATGAAAGCTTTCGTGGCCATGAATTAAGAATGAGTTACTATGACTTAAATTGTTCCCACATTAAAGATAATGCATGGGTTTTCTAGGGAACAAATTAATGAAACATGGACAGCTGCCACAAATTAATATGTCGTAGGAACGAATTAACAAGTTGTAGGAAAGAATAGCCATATCTGTCCTGCTCGCGTCCGCAGGCCTGTCAAAACGAAGTGCCCCATATGCAACAATTATCTATGGAAATTATAATTGAACATGACTTATTACTACATTTCAATACAACATAACTTTGTACTGTATCTGTTTTAATGCACTTTTAAAGTTTGGATCATATTAAAAGCATAGTTTGTACATTAGTAAATTATTTTCTTGTAAGATCCCCCTCACCGTCACTCAACCGTTTGCACATGTTTTGTGCAAATATTTATGGAAATTATGATTGAACAGATACTATAGATTAGGGATGTCAACGTTTAATCGACGATCGATTAATTGTCGATTACATATATAATCGATAAAAGATTAATAAGACCATCGATATGGTCGATTAACCAGTTTCATTTTGGGGTGCGTGCGGATCATTCGCAAAACATGTGCAAACGGCAGAGAAGCCAAACAACATCAGAGATGCTGGCTTCTGTAGAGCATTTGACGAGAGGGATCCAGGATAAAAGATCTGAAGAGCACTTTGACCAGCTGTACTCCAGAGCATCTCAGGTTGTAACATCTCTAAACCTGCAGCCCAGATGCCTCATGTACGGATGCATCCAAAGCGCTTCACTGGTCCAGCCACACAACATCATCATCCTACTGCTCAGGAGTACTACAGAATGCAGTACTTCAGTACCTTGGACACTGCTGTGGTGCAGTGCACTGAGCGTTTCAGTCAAGAGGGGCTTCAAAGGTTGCAAAAATTAGAAGATGGACTCATCTCTGGGAAGATTGATCCAGTCCTAGATGAATACCCAGAGTTGAATGCCATGGCTTTAGAAGTGCAGCTGAAAATGTTTCAGGCCAACTACAAATATGCAACTTCGCCAGAGGTAGCAGACATTTTACGGGAAATGGTGCCAGAGGTGTGACATCTTTTCAAGCAAGTTGAGTTCCTCTTGAGACTGCTGATGGTTGTTCCTGCCTCCTCGGCAGAGGCAGAGCGAAGTTTCAGTGCCCTGAGGCGTCTAAAGACATGGCTAAAAACATCAATGACGCAGACCTGGCTAAACAACCTTGCCATTTGCCATGTGCATCAAGAGAAATTGGATGCACTGGATAGGAGACATATCTGTCAGAGACTAGTTGAGTTAAACGATGAACGCCTCTGTATTTTTGGGTCATTTATTTAGATTATTAGATATGTTCAATGTAAGCAAACCTCTACAAGTTTGCACTGCTGCTGGCTTTGTCTCTGGTACAATGAGGCATTTATTTTTATTATCATTTAAAAAAAGATTATGCTTGTTTTATACACAGTTCTATGTCGTTTTGACCTGTTAGAAAAAAAAAAAAAAAACAGCCACACAAATCCAGAGAAGAGCCCCCTCATGTATTTGAATTGAGTGGGCAATATTAGGAACACTTTTCTATAAAAGAGAAAATGTAGTATTATCAATTTGTATCAATTTCAACAATGCTATGCAAAATTTGAACAGAGTTGTTGTATTGGATTTTAATAGATTGTACACACTTATGAATTGTAAGTCTATATTGTTATGTTAAATATTACCTGACAAAGTGGCTTAAGTGGTTAAGTTCAAATTAAATAAGTTAAACTTTTTTGCTTGTTTTTCATAAATACTAAAAAAGTGCATGTCATTATAAGAGGTCAACCATTTTCAATATCAACCATTTTCGATATGAAACTTGACTATTGATACAAGGATGTTTATTTGTCACATACATAGAGCTACTTGTGTAAACATGTAGGTTGGATGCTCCACTTTATTGTGCATGGATGTGTGTGTGTGTGTTTGTCTGGAGATGTGTGTGCATATTACGAGGGGAGGGGTATATACATGGGATAGAGGAAGGTATGGAAAAAGTAGGCAAAACTAAGTATAAGTGAGAAGTATCAAATGTATATGTACTATATAAAAATGTATATGCACATATGTGGGAGAATGTGTGTGTGTGTGTGTTTATAGGAGAGAGGGATGATGGTGTGTATGTGTTTGAAGGGGATGCAGAGAATTTGTGATGTGTATGTGTCAGTGTGTGTGTGTGTGTGTGTGGGTGGGGCCATGGCATGGTGTAAGTATGTGTGTGGAATTAAGGCATTTTAAGTATAAGTGAAGAAGTAAGGGTGTGTGTGTGTGTTTGTAGGACAGAGAGATGGTGGTTTGAGTGAAGGGGATACAGAGTAATTGTGATACATGTGTGTGTGTGTGTGTGTGTGTATGTGTTGGGGGGGGGGGGCAGGTAGAGGTGCAGATTGGAAGATGTGAGGGGGGGTGTTGGCTGTGGCTTAGTCCTGTGTATGTGTGTGTGGGGGGGAGGGGGTAGACATAGTGTAGTTGTAAGTTTGATTTCATGATTGATATGATTTCATTCACATGAAACACACAACATTTAAACCAAAATGCTTTAGGTATGTAAGTTTTCCTCATTGGAAGCCATCCTATTTGCTGCTATGTCAGAGAAATTGCAGACTGTTCTTTCAATGTTAATTCAAATGGTCAATGTATTCCTCAAAACTATGTTCTAGATGAGCAAATCTTTATCAATATATGAAAATTGTGAATTGTGGGAAATGCAATTAAAAAAATATATCTGGGGAAGGGCTCACATTTGGACCCCGCCAATATCTATACCATGGTTACGCCCTTGTCTGTAGGCCTATTTAATGCAGTGTAAGTCGTTTTGGATTCAAGTGTATACCATATGCTTAAAAATAAATGAATATGCAAAGAGAGAAACACTGAGATGATGTGACTCCAGATATCAAAATAAAAAAGGAGAAGCTCAAGAGAAGATAAAGAGGAGATGAAGATCAATGCTAATGGCGATCCTATAAACAGTCATGATGTCAGGACAGAAACAGAACTCAAATACTAAACAGCTCAACACACATGTACTAATTTTATTATAACTGCTAACACATTTTAGTCACATTAGTTTTTAAGGGCCACATGGTGTGATCATGACAATATGCTGCGATATAATAAAGACGTCTCCTGTAAAGAAATGTCTCACAATGACAGAAGCCACATATTAGTTTCACTTCCTCTAGCTTTTTTAGATGCAGCATTTGTAATTTCTTCCACATTCGAATGTTATTCCTCTAAATAAATGAATAGTTATTTTGAGTAGTCCAACATTTAAACCAAACATTCAGATGATAATATATTTTGTAATAATAAAAAAAGATGTATATATATGTATGTAGTTGTGCATTGGAACAGCACTGATCTTCTGATAGGTGTTTCTACAGTGAGACATTGGTATCATTTACAGCATTGGCTTCTGAGAAGTGTTTGTTCATGCTACCAAAACAATAGTTCTCAACCAGTGTGTTTGTTATACAAAGATCGCAACTGTAGAGAAGGAGCAACTACGGTGAAGAGTAACTATAGTGCTATTTCATTATGATCATTTTTGTACATGAGTACAAAAGATACCCCCCCCCCCCCCTTACTAGGATATCACATGTTCATGACAATAGTGGTGACTTATAAAAGTAAAAGCTCAAAGCAGACGTTCAGAGCAGTGCAACCTAATTGAAGCAACAACTTCCAATAATCTCACATTAACCTTCATCTTATTAATGGAATTCATGGAGCATGGAATGAATAAACATAAAGAGAAGATGGACATCTATGCTAATCTACATTCTGTAAACTTCCATGATGTCAGGACAGAAACAGAGAACACAGGAAACACCAAACACTTGAACACTCAGGTACAGCGACTCATTTCATTATAACAACAACAACAACACATTTGCCACACATATATCAATTTAAATTATACGAGTGTGTGCTTTCCTGTAGCTCAAATAGTAGAGCATGGTGCTAGCAATGCCAAGACCATGGGTTCGATTCCCAGGAAAATCAAGAGATGATAAAAATGTAAAAACTGTAACTTGAATTTAATGTAAGTTGCTTTGGATAAAAAATCTGCTAAATGCATAAATGTAATGTAATATGAGTGTTTAATAATCTTCAGAAAGTGACTCTGTGAAGATCAGAAGCACCAAAGCAGCTGTAGTGTGTTTGGTTCTGCTGTGTGTTCTTCTGCTGACTGCAGTCATAGTGATGTGTGTCCACATCCATACAAACAACACAAACTACACACAAGAGACACACCAGCTAACCAACATCACCAACCTCACAGAAGAAAGACACCAGCTAGTATATAATCGCATGCAGCTGATAAAAGAGAGAGATGAATTATTATCACGGAACCATGATCTGATTAAACAAACAGACCAATTACATCAGGAGAAAAATGAACTGTTGAAAAGTATTCATGGAATGGGTAATTATGAACTATATTACAACTAAAACAACCACTTATTAGTAGATCAGTGTGATGAGAATAAAGTGCTAATAGTTTAATTGTTTCTGTTTACAGATGGATGGATTTACTATCAATCTAATCTGTACTTCATTTCAACTGAGAAGAAGAGCTGGACTGAGAGCAGAAGATACTGTACAGAGAGAAGAGCAGATCTGACCATCATAAACAACAGAGAGGAACAAGTGAGTGAAACTAATTGTATAATGTTATCCATGGCAATAAAATTGTCATATTTTATCATAACTGTGCTATTTATTTAATTTATTAATTTTTTCTCAGGATTGTGTGAAGAAAATATCTGCTAATGTTCATGTCTGGATTGGTCTGACTGACAGTGATGTGGAGGGCAGATGGAAATGGGTTGATGGGATTACACTGAACTCTGGGTGAGAAATCACTGAACTGATTATTATTTAATACATTATTTATACTGTCAATATCATATCACACAGAAAGCAGCACTGAACATCTAATGCTGATCTTTTGTTACAGGTTCTGGGATCCTCGAGAACCCAATAGACAGAGGAGAGAAATGTGCTCTGACTTATTCACCAGGATGGGCTGATTTTCCACGTAGTGATCTTTTTTCATGTATCTGTGAAAAGAGCATTTTAAAATAAGTCACCAAATTAACTGCAGGTTGATGTAATAAAATACATATGGGTACATTTTCCCCTAAGAACAGCTATATTTAAAGGAACTGCAACTACTAGAACACATTTTGTTCTCTCTCTCTCCCTCCATACAAAGTAGAATAATTTACAACACCAAACAGTGAAGTGAAAGTGCAAATACATACTTTGAATGAAGGAAATCTTATTTTCTTTTTATTCAAGACTTTTATAATAGATCTAAAAGAAAAGGGTAAATACAGTAAATAAACTGCTTCAATGTTTGTTTTGAGCATTTATTACACTAATTATGAATTTCTTTTGAAAAAAGAGGGAATTTGTGAGATGAGAAGTAAATATATATATATTTGGAAGATGGAAGTATATATACAGGTGCATCTCAATAAATTAGAATGTCGTGGAAAAGTTCATTTATTTCAGTAATTCAACTCAAATTGTGAAACTCGTGTATTAAATACATTCAATGCACACAGACTGAAGTATTTTAAGTCTTTAGTTCTTTTAATTGTGATAATTTTGGCTCACATTTAACAAATACCCACCCATTCACAACAAATTAGAATATGGCAATCAGCTAATCAACTCAAAACACCTGCAAAGGTTTCCTGAGCCTTCAAAATGGTCTCGCAGCTTTATGAGGATTGTCAAGCAAAATCGATTCAAGAATTAGAGTGAACTTCACAAGGAATGGACTGAAGCTGGGGTCAAGGCATCAAGAGCACCACACACAGACGTGTCAAGGAATTTGGTTACAGTTGTTGTCAGATGCGTCTTACCTGGGCTAAGGAGAAGAAGAACTGGACTGTTGCCCAGTGGTCCAAAGTCCTCTTTTCAGACGAGAGCAAGTTTTGTATTTTATTTAGAAACCAAGATCCTAGAGTCTGGAGGAAGGGTGGTCATAGCCCAAGTTGCTTGAAGTCCAGTGTTAAGTTTCCACAGTCTGTGATGATTTGGGGAGCAATGTCATCTGCTGGTGTTGGTCAAGTCACCTTTATTTATATAACACTTTTTTATATAGCACTCAAATTCAGTTTGAATAGTATCTGTGCAATCAAGTCGGTGATATCGCTGGAAATTAAGTGTCCTCAACAAAGCAAACCAGAGGCGACAATGGCAAGGAACCAAAACTCCATCGGTGACAGAATGGAGAAAAAAACCTTGAGAGAAACCAGGCCCAGATTATCTAGGTGTCCTGGTCTCCACTGACGTTCAGAGCTGTAGAGGCTGTCTCTAGGTGATGATCCATCATCTGATCTGGATACGGACTGGATCTGGTGAATGCAGTGATCATCTGGGCTGAATAAGGACCGGATTGGGTGGCTACGGTGACCTCGGAATAATAAATAAAACGACAAATATTAGTGTAGATGTCAATCTTCTTACGATGTAACAAGTACATTGTGTTTCATGGGAAGTGTTCCCGGTTCCGGTTGACCTAAATAATTCAGCCTGTTGGTCCATTGTGTTTTTTGAAAACCAACGTCACTGCACCTGTTTAACATAAACATTTTGTTGCACTTCTTGCTTCCTTCTGCTGACCAGCTTTTTAAAGATGCTGATTTCATTTTCCAGTAGGATTTGGCACCTGCCCACACTGCCAAAAGCACCAAAAGTTGGTTAAATGACCTTGGTGTTGGTGTGCTTGACTGTGTCAGGAGTCCAGGCCCGGCGTCCCCCTCTCACTGCCAGAGGGCGCCACCTCCCTTCCTCCTGGACTCATCAACTTCACTCCACACACCTGGTTACCATGGTCGCATCCTGGTCGAGGGCAGCCGGCAGCGAGTCCCCCGTTCCCTGCTCCTCCCCAAACATGGCGGATGGCAGCAGGCTTCGGCCTCCAGGCGAACGGGGCCGACTCCTCCACTCCCTCTCGGACGGCAGCCACCGCTCCTCGACCCAGGAGCACGGCAGCGAGTCTTCCGTCCCACCTGTTCTTCTTTTGCTCCAGCACCACCGCTTCGGGCAGCCACTGGCGGTCTCCGCTACTTCCTGCTGCCCGATCTCCTCAGCACCGCGATCCCCCTCAGCAGCGAGGGCTCTCTGACAGCGTGTCCCTCCTTCCTCCCGGGTTTCGGCACCAGTGTAACGAAGGTAGTAGCTACGGGAAGAAGGAGGCGGGAACCGGCGAACATTTAACATATTTTAATAATAAAATAAACAAACACAAACGAAAAGCGGCAGCCCCTCACGGACGACTGCCGCACACAAAACACAAACTAAAATTCCAGGCCTGGTCCTCTCTTATCTTCCACTGTCGCCACTCCTCATTTAACCCTTCCGAAGCTCCTCCGTGGGACTCGAGACCGGTGAGTGGCGCAGGTGTCGTTCATTACCATTTACTCCACCGGCCTCGCTCCGTTCCCACGGCTCTCGGCCCCGCCCCACTCGCCACAGATGCCTTAAAAGTATTGTATGGCCCCAGGAAACGGGCGATCGTCCCAGTCCGATTAGCTGACGGGTCCACGCTCTTTAAAGTCCGTCACAAGATTCTTGCCCGTTGGGCAAATCATTTTGAGAGTCTCTTTAACCACACCAACCCTGCTGACTTACATATACTGGATAATCTGCCAGACCTGCCACCAACCAAGCACCTGGACACGCCTCCACTTTACTCTGAACTTCGGCAAGCCATTGCAGGGCTGAAGAACAACAAATGCGCTGGACCCGACGGAATCCCTGCAGAGGTTTTTAAACATGGAGGTTACATCCTCACGTGCCGTCTGCACCTCCTGATCCAAAACATCTGGGAATATGGGACCCTCCCACAGGATTGGAAGGATGCTAACATCGTGGTCATTTACAAGCAGAAAGGAGACAGAGCAGTCTGCGGTAACAGCCGTGGGATATCTCTCCTCTCCATCGCAGGGAAAGTCCTGGCCAAGATCATGCTCAGTAGATTGGTTGAGCACATCTCGGAAGCTGTGCTTCCAGAAACTCAGTGTGGCTTCCGGAAGTCCAGATCCACAACAGACATGGTTTTTGTCCTGAGGCAGCTGACGGAGAAGAGCCGAGAACAGAACAAAGACCTTTATGTAGCCTTTATCAACCTCAGCAAAGCTTTTGACACCATCAACCGGGAGCTGCTCTGGAAAAAACTTTGTCCTTATGCTGTTCCCTTGACACGGAAATACACACCCGGATAAATAAAGCCTCATCATCTTTTGGTCGCCTACGCAGCAGGGTTTTTGAAAATCGTAACCTGAAGGTCAGTACCAAGGTTGCTGTTTACAACGTGGTATGTCTCTCCACTCTGCTTTATGGGGCAGAGTCATTACCATCAGCACTTCACCAACCTAGAGGCGTTCCATATCCGCTGCCTACATAAGATCCTCAACTTGTCCTGGGAAGATCGAATCCCCCACACAGTCATCCTCAGCAGTACTGACTCAAATTGTATGGAAGCAGCAGTGGCCAAAAAACATCTACGTTGGCTAGGGCACACCATACGCATGCCTGAACATCGCCTGCCCCGCCTAGTCCTCTACAGTGAACTAATGGGTGCAAAGCGCTCCGCTGGAGGGCAAAAGCGGCGTTTTAAGGACTACACCAGGGACCTCCTAAAACGAGCGAACATTCCCATCACGTATCTCGAATCTTTGGCACTTGACAGGTCAGGCTGGCAGGTCACCTGTGCCACTGCAGTTTCTCAAATACACCAAATCAACCAAGATCGACGATCCGAGAGATGCATCAAGAGACACCAGAGGGCGGCTGGTATCCCCCTGGTGTCTGGTTTCCCTTGCTCCATCTGCGGAAGAGTGTGTGGCTCAAGGATCGGACTTGACGCCCACGTGAAATGGCACCAGCGTCAACGTCGCTGAACCCTCCCCCCACCCACCCCCATCCCTGGAGCAAGCGTCATCATCGAACACGATGGACAGCTAAGAGTGATATATATATATATATATATATATATACACACACACACACACACACACACACACACACATGTAGGAAATATATATTATTAGCAGCTTAATTATCATTGCTTTATATTCTGAAATGTTAAATAAATATTTCATTAAATGAATATAAATCATCAATTGGTTCATCAACAATTACCCCATTAGCTTCGGTCAGAAATCTTGGTGTAATCTTCGATGACCAGCTGACCTTCAAAGAGCACATTGCATAACTGCTCGATCTTGCAGGTTTGCACTGCACAACATCAGAAAGATTAGGCCCTTTCTGACAAAGCATGCTGCACAGCTTCTTGTCCAGGTCCTTGTCATTTCTAGACTGGACTACTGCAATGCTCTTCTGGCTGGACTTCCATCAAACACAATCAAACCACTACAAATGATTCAGAATGCAGCGGCACGACTGGTCTTAAACGAGCCCAAAAGAGCCCATAGTAGTAAATACCATACACCACCTGTCAAAATGATTGATTGACAGGTGGGCGGGGCTTCCGGTATAAGGCGGGACTTCCGGTATAAGGCGGGACTTCCTGTATAAGGCGGGACTTCCTGTATAGGCGGGACTTCCTGTATAAGGCGGGACTTCCGGTATAATCAATCATGTTATAATGACAGTAGGTTTTGATGTTTTTGACAGGTGGTTTTGATGGTTTTGATGTTATTGACAGTAGGTTTTGATGATTTTGACAGCAGGTTTTGATGGTTTTGATGTTTTGACAGCAGGTTTTGATGGTTTTGATGTTTTGACAGCAGGTTTTGATGTTTTTGATGATTTTGACAGGTGGTTTTGATGGTTTTGATGTTTTGACAGCAGGTTTTGATGATTTTGACAGAAGGTTTTTGTTTTTGAAGGCTGTATAATAAATGACAGAAGGTTTTGTCTTTTGAAGACGCTGTTATCAGGAAATTCCCCTCCCACCCGCCGCATCCCATACCAGCATATCTGGGGCTGTGCTGTGAAAAACTGTGAAGTGCATCCCCCACAAACATCTGTTCTTTTTAAAACAAAAGATCAAGCCTACATCTCGCCTCTAACACCGGAGGCTAAAGTAAGGGAAAACTTCAAAACAATAAAGTCCGAGTATATCATTTATAAAAGAGTGCAAAAATAGACGACGTAAACCAAATAAGAGTCAAACAGCGTAATAGAAAACAATAAAGACAAAGAAAACTAGGATTCGAATGTGGATAAGCTAACAAAGGTTAATATTAAACAAGTTTTAATATAAAGAAAATGCGACGTATATACACGTAAAAATAAGCAATGTTTTTATTTTCCAGAAAGCGTTGTTTAAAATTAGGTAAAATACGGTGTAAGAAAACAAATAAAAATGAAGACAGGTTATTTAAACAACTAAGACAATATTAACATTAAATAATATAGAGTAACCTTACTTACTGTGGTATAAAATAAATATCAAGCCGTTAAAAAGATACGTTTGTCAGAAGTTTGTAATATTACAATTTAAAACTAGTTAGTTTGACAATGAAAATAAAAAAAATCTAACTTTTAAGAAGACAGAAGTTGTCACAAGAAAAGGTGGGAAACAAGGAAAAATAACAAACGTTGTCCAAAAAGAAGGTAATCTCAGAGACAAAAGATAAGTCTATCATAACTTAGCTGAAGGTAAAAGTTAAACAAAAGAAAAAGTCCCCGACCGGCGAGAAGTCCGCGCGTGTCCGTTTCAAGCGCAGAATGGCGAGACAACCGGTTCCAGGCAGACCGCGCCTACGCCCCATCCCCTAGATCCGGACGAGGAGGGACCAAAACTGAGATTTAAAAGGATTTAATCCATGACTGTTTTTAAAACATTAAAGTTAATTTTAATAAGTCTTTTACATGTCTTAATTAAACCAGTCAACATCATTCACCTAAATCTTTTCACTTTAAAAAATAGTAGACCTATAGTTTTACTTTTAAACAAACAAGTCCTAGCCTCTGGGGGAAAGTTTGTTTAACAACACATTTTACTTTATTTACTCTTTGCTTTTTGTCAATCTTACGATACGTTATAACAGCTAAAACACAGGTATACACATACAAATATTTAACAGGAATGAAACCAAATCAATAACTCTCTGATTTTCTTGCCATAAGACTTGTTATCATTTGAAATACGCGTGCAGCATGTAAACGTTTTTTTTTTTACATCACACGAGATGCAGATATTTCATCTCAAGCAATGCAACGAAGTTGAAGACGGTCGTGTCAATATCACATTTCACGCAGCCCGAGATGCCAGTGAAGTTTTTTAGTCAGACGATCAAAGCAACACCGTTGGATCAATTTATGACACAGTTTTGGAGGAAGCGCAGAGGTGTAAACGCACACACATACGCACACGAGCGCTGGAACGGTTCACCGTACGGTCATGGGATGCATGCCCTATTGAACCTCGTTTTATGACAAACATCTGCTGAATTAAAAAATTTGGTTAAGTTTTAGAAAATAAAGTACATTTAATAACAGAGTCATGTTTACAGAAGTGGTGAATGTGACTTCAAGTTGAAATTTAGGATGAAATGAGTCAGATAAATAATGAGATGATACACAAACTTAAATACATAAAGTTGTTTATTTTAATAAAAGCCTCTGATGTAGGAAATTGATGTTAAATTTGACTTGATTTAGTATCTAATTTTGTTATTTATTTTTTCACTCATATATATTTTTACCCTCACATCTCGTCGCAAACATAAGCTTGTAAATGTAAACACTTACGCACACACACACACACACACACACACACACACACACACACACACACACACACACACACAAACATGGACATAAACACCCTCTACACGGTTAAATATTTAGACTTTTATGATGTCTCATACAAAACTTTTTACAAATAAATAACTTTCTTAGAATCACGCTGAATATATCTACAAGATGACGAAAAGTATGATTAAACAATGATATAACTATTGTTTAACAAATATCATTCTAACAAAATGTAAAACCTAAAACCATGAATCTCTAACCTAACTAATCTTTACAACAGACTTTCTTTCTCGCTTAATAAACTGTGTTATTAACCGTAAGGGGAGTTAAATGCAGCATGCTTTATTGCATTAAAATAAAAACAACAACCCCTCTATATAGGTTTATTCGACTGAGCTTTGATAAAATAACTGATGTAAGAAACATGCAAATATTCGACAAGGTTTATCAAACTGGTGTGTCAGGTGATTTGCATTGTTGTACATATCTCGCCTATACAGTTTTGTTAAGATGTTTAACATCTGTAAAAAATAGTCTAAAAAGTCATCTTTTTAGCTTCCACATAGGAATTATGTCCACACTCAACGGTTTTGTGTAACAGAGTCCTGAGACAAATGAAAATAAAATGTGTGAAAGACTGATGACAGGAAGAGCGACAGACTAAATTTTAAAATCAGACTAAAGCTTCAGATTTATTAAAACAATCGAGCGTGTGCATTTTTCTCTTGAATAGGTATGTATGCAGTAACCAGTGTGTACACGAATATTTATAATACATAACCGCATAATTCAGTGATTCTATCAAATTAATTGTTCATTTTAAATACATTTTATTTAAAGTCAGATTTGATTTCTCTTCAAAACACAATAAAACTTTTTAAAAACGTTAACTTTCTTACGACTTTTTAATTCTGTCGAACAAAATGAATATAGGGTTATGTTTTTAGTTCGGGATGTTTGCACGTTAATCACATCATTAACCTAAAACATTTTTCATTCAAACTCTCTCTTGAGCGCACACGGCACACAACTGCCAACAACATCCTTAACTTGGTTTTATCATTCGGCTGTAGCTGAAACTCTATAACGCGTTCAATTTATGCATCATCGCAGCTATATATCCTGGAAGAGCTCCTTGAGCTGTTTAACTGTAGAAAATGTAAACAATGACGCGTAAAACTAGTTCGACAGACCGAGTGTACGCTCCTAAAACAGGCCTGGAACCATTTCGAACCATTCTAACACTAAGTGTGTCCGCGGCTGAAAATGTGTTATAGTACAGCAGTAAAACACTGGACGTGCGAACGACCAAATAACTACAAGTCCTACTTAAATCTACAATGAAACTAGAAAATATACGTGTGACCTAACAGTGTTTAAAATACTGGACACGTGCAGTTAGATGAAGACACGCAGAGTTGGTTAACACAACGAAATATGTCGTGAAGCATACGTATAACATGACAAGCGTTCTGCAGGACTGACTGACTGACTTTTTTTCTTAAGATTTGATTTCAAGAACACACACACACACACACACACACACACACAAACACACACAAAACCAAATCGTTACGCTATTTCACGAAATGACGGGATGGTCAATTTCGACATACACGTCAAGCCTGTTTACCATAAGCATGTTCTTCTTATACATTTTTAACAATTATTTTAACAAATATTTTCGTTTCCACAAAGATACAAACGTTGTCGTACAAATGTTGCAGGCCTTTCAGGTCAGCGAACTACAATACCCAGCATATACATCGGACTACAAACATGGTTGCCACGAATCCATACATATACAAAACGGTCTATACGCGACAGATCTCTAAATCGTCAGACTTTTGGTTATACGTACGTTCGGATACCCTATATAGAAAGACTCGTATTACCAACGCTTTTTTACAAAGTATACGCTTCTTTCGCCTTGCGATGTTACAAACCCCATTTTTGCGAGATCTACACGTCTGTAGAAATAATTAACAGGTCTTATAAAATCATTGATTTGACTTAACTTTAAAACACAATCCGCACGAACGATAAATCAGACGCTCTTAAAATCGATAGTGCACAAAACGTGTGTAAAAGGGCGGATGATCGCAGGAAAACAATTTAACAAAAACAATTTAAGGGTGCTACACACAGGTGAGTGGGCCTGCACAAGCCACCTGTAGTAACACACTCTCCTCTAGTCGCACTAGACACTTTCACACACTACTGTGTGTACATAATCCCACAAAAGACTGATTGTAATATATGACTGATATATGTATGTTTACAGGCCCGTACACCGCAAATCACCCTACACCGTTTCCCAGCCAGCTGCTTAAATGTCTCTCTTTTTGCACATGTACACTATTTGAGTCATCTACACAGTTGTGGAGTTTGTATTTTTAGTTTATTTATAGGTAACCATTTATATATATATAGCATCTGTATAGTCAAAGCTGACAGTAGGTTAGTTGTGTATAGGTTTATACTGTTTTACTTTGTGTTGTATATCTGTATTCATGTAGCACCGTGGTCCAGCGTGGCACGACATTTCGTCCCGCTGTATGTCCACAGATGTAGCGGGATGACAATAAAGATAGGGCATATGTCAAGATAGTGACATACACTTGACTTGGCGACACATTAACGTGATATTTCGGGGTCGTGTCTTACACAATTGTGTGTTACTTAACGTTTTTATGCCGTTTTCATATAAAATATAACAGTCTGTTACCAATTTAGATGTGTTTATTATGAAATCACACAAAGAACCACTGAAGAACGTACTGTTTGCTAACACGGAATTAATTAAAATAATACTCTGTGCTCATTTAACCGGTATATTTACAGTATGTTGAACGTAATACAGTTAAACAGGAGCATTGAAACATTAAAAACCTATTAAACAGTTGTTTCAATACAAACATAATTTATCAAATACTATTAAACTATTGAATTTTGGACACCTTAAAACACTTTATTCAATCAAAAACCTGTCCCAAAAGACAGACGGCCAAATCTTCAACGATATCTGAGACAGAGTTTATGCAAAAGACAAAATAATTATTCTTCGTCACAATAACATACCCGTTCCGATAAATTTGATAACCTTACTGTAGATTTTCTCAATATTCTTTATTCTAGTTATTGTTTTCCTCTTATTCATAAACCCACAAGAGTTAAATAAAATTCAACAGCTTACAAATTCTCTAAGCGAATACATAAAATCTGATGTTTTATATTCAGACTTGTCTGATCATTTTCTGATATATCGTTATTCTATAATTAGGGCTAACAGGACGGAACTCTCAAAAGAAATACGGCAAAATAACTGTTTTTATCGATCAATTAAATGACGGATCCTCTACATGACACCGGTTAAGACTAAACAAATGACTTTTATTTTGGGACGTCTTTCCGGTCTGCCTACGATACATGCGTTCAGAAGACAAACCACACGTGAAAAGCGGGTGTTTGTGTTTTTTCGGTTGCCTTTACAACTAGTAGGCCTACGCTTCAGACTTTTATAACTATTACACTTAAAGAGAACCATTTTCACAACAACAACAACGCGTACATGGATACGCATTTTCTTTTGCGTATGTCTCTAAACAACGGTTAGGTAAATGACTTGAGGTTGTTACGTAATTTTTACGGGAAAAGGTGGGACGGATTCATGTATTTTTATTCCGTCCACACCGATGCTCTGGCACCGAATGTCTTTTAGGCCTGACCCCAGAAAACAGACGTCTTAATATTTTGTTCTTCTTTTCATGAAAACAAGCGGCAGGTAGTTTTTGTCCTCAGCTGCGGTATAGCGACACGTTTTAACACGTCGTGAATTCCGATAGTTTGTTAGCAAACGCAGCTGTTTATTACTGAGATGTCACATCAGAGCCGCGTTCTAGTTTATATTTTTAAACTACTTATATGTTTAACTTAGTTGCATCTTTAACGGGCGCTACCGTTCTACGCCTCGTCACACCGTTGTGAGATACTATAAACAATAAAAATAAAATACGTAAACTCACGCTTTGTAAGCAGAACCGTTTTACATGTTTCCGTGACTTTGTTAGCTCTTTCTGTTTGAATTTGTGTACCGCCGTTTTTGCTATCCTTATCTTATTTTCCCCACCTAATTGTAATTGTTAGGCCTTGGCGTTATAGGCTTTTAAAAAACTAGGTCTCCTAGATTTTGGCGTCTCGTTAACGGGCCTTTTTGTTCTTATAAGTTAATAATTATGTCAATTGGTTGATTTAATAAAATATTGCTTTAAATCGCGTCTTCATTCGAGACATTTACGTTACATTATTACATTGTGGGGGATATGAGATACAAGATCGTTTGAAATTGATAACAAACAAAAAAAAACTTATCTTAGGCGTGACCATTGTTTATGACTTCCTGGCAACGTCACACAGGTTGAGGGCGGGCCCAAATGCTAAAACCAAAGACGACCGGACTGACAAACTCATTTATAAGTTGTTTCGTATAAAAGTGGGTGCTACATTTAAATGTTTTAAATACATTTTTATGAAGTCAGAGAATATTACGTTGAGACAATCTTTTATTTCAACAACATTTGAGTATACATTAAATGTACAATTTAGTCAGAAAAGTCTAGCCAGAAAAGAAAATCTCTGCAGACAAACATGTTTTTTCTCAAATATAAAATCAATCAGCGATACAACAATTTCACACGTCATATAATCACAGTTTTTTACAATCAGCAAAACACATAGATCTGTGTTTTGAGATCTGTCCATATCATCTTCGTATTCAGACATCACGTCCAGCATTTTTCTAGCGGTTAGACAGGTTGACTCTCGGCTGATTAGAAACATAGTCAAATCATCCTTTCTTACAATTTCCATTTAAATCGTTCTTGAGATTTGTTTCACGTTTGGTATCACCCGTACAATCATGATTTGGATCGCATGCCGCCAAAATGATCTTACGTATCAGACCGATCATTTGTCCTCTGTAATATAGTTTAAACGTGGGGTCTTCTTCTTTTACAAAACACGTTTTTTCCGTAACGCATCAGAACTCCAATCAGTAGCCATTAACTTTTGTGCAACGTTTTTCCAAGAGATACATTTTGTCCCCTAACCGATATAGAGCGTTATCACCATTTCCTAGAATTTTGATTGACTGTTTTAATCCGTGACGGTTCTTAGGCATTTCACTTTCAGTTTCAATTTTCAGTTTATGGTTCAGATCCGCCAAAACGTCGTTAGTAGAACAATTGGAGAGCGCGTCAGGCTCAGACAAATTGGATTCTTGAAGTTGATTCTGTTGATCCATGTAGATAGCGTTTTGTTTTGACAAGGTCTTACAGCAGATCCGTCGTCTGTACCTTCAAACCCGCTAGCAATGTCGTAAATGAGTTTGTCAGTCCGGTCGTCTTTGGTTTTAGCATTTGGGCCCGCCCTCAACCTGTGTGACGTTGCCAGGAAGTCATAAACAATGGTCACGCCTAAGATGAGTTTTTTTTTGTTTGTTATCAATTTCAAACGATCTTGTATCTCATATCCCCCACAATGTAATAATGTAACGTAAATGTCTCGAATGAAGACGCGATTTAAAGCAATATTTTATTAAATCAACCAATTGACATAATTATTAACTTATAAGAACAAAAAGGCCCGTTAACGAGACGCCAAAATCTAGGAGACCTAGTTTTTTAAAAGCCTATAACGCCAAGGCCTAACAATTACAATTAGGTGGGGAAAATAAGATAAGGATAGCAAAAACGGCGGTACACAAATTCAAACAGAAAGAGCTAACAAAGTCACGGAAACATGTAAAACGGTTCTGCTTACAAAGCGTGAGTTTACGTATTTTATTTTTATTGTTTATAGTATCTCACAACGGTGTGACGAGGCGTAGAACGGTAGCGCCCGTTAAAGATGCAACTAAGTTAAACATATAAGTAGTTTAAAAATATAAACTAGAACGCGGCTCTGATGTGACATCTCAGTAATAAACAGCTGCGTTTGCTAACAAACTATCGGAATTCACGACGTGTTAAAACGTGTCGCTATACCGCAGCTGAGGACAAAAACTACCTGCCGCTTGTTTTCATGAAAAGAAGAACAAAATATTAAGACGTCTGTTTTCTGGGGTCAGGCCTAAAAGACATTCGGTGCCAGAGCATCGGTGTGGACGGAATAAAAATACATGAATCCGTCCCACCTTTTCCCGTAAAAATGACGTAACAACCTCAAGTCATTTACCTAACCGTTGTTTAGAGACATACGCAAAAGAAAATGCGTATCCATGTACGCGTTGTTGTTGTTGTGAAAATGGTTCTCTTTAAGTGTAATAGTTATAAAAGTCTGAAGCGTAGGCCTACTAGTTGTAAAGGCAACCGAAAAAAACACAAACACCCGCTTTTCACGTGTGGTTTGTCTTCTGAACGCATGTATCGTAGGCAGACCGAAAAGACGTCCCAAAATAAAAGTCATTTGTTTAGTCTTAACCGGTGTCATGTAGAGGATCCGTCATTTAATTGATCGATAAAAACAGTTATTTTGCCGTATTTCTTTTGAGAGTTCCGTCCTGTTAGCCCTAATTATAGAATAACGATATATCAGAAAATGATCAGACAAGTCTGAATATAAAACATCAGATTTTATGTATTCGCTTAGAGAATTTGTAAGCTGTTGAATTTTATTTAACTCTTGTGGGTTTATGAATAAGAGGAAAACAATAACTAGAATAAAGAATATTGAGAAAATCTACAGTAAGGTTATCAAATTTATCGGAACGGGTATGTTATTGTGACGAAGAATAATTATTTTGTCTTTTGCATAAACTCTGTCTCAGATATCGTTGAAGATTTGGCCGTCTGTCTTTTGGGACAGGTTTTTGATTGAATAAAGTGTTTTAAGGTGTCCAAAATTCAATAGTTTAATAGTATTTGATAAATTATGTTTGTATTGAAACAACTGTTTAATAGGTTTTTAATGTTTCAATGCTCCTGTTTAACTGTATTACGTTCAACATACTGTAAATATACCGGTTAAATGAGCACAGAGTATTATTTTAATTAATTCCGTGTTAGCAAACAGTACGTTCTTCAGTGGTTCTTTGTGTGATTTCATAATAAACACATCTAAATTGGTAACAGACTGTTATATTTTATATGAAAACGGCATAAAAACGTTAAGTAACACACAATTGTGTAAGACACGACCCCGAAATATCACGTTAATGTGTCGCCAAGTCAAGTGTATGTCACTATCTTGACATATGCCCTATCTTTATTGTCATCCCGCTACATCTGTGGACATACAGCGGGACGAAATGTCGTGCCACGCTGGACCACGGTGCTACATGAATACAGATATACAACACAAAGTAAAACAGTATAAACCTATACACAACTAACCTACTGTCAGCTTTGACTATACAGATGCTATATATATATAAATGGTTACCTATAAATAAACTAAAAATACAAACTCCACAACTGTGTAGATGACTCAAATAGTGTACATGTGCAAAAAGAGAGACATTTAAGCAGCTGGCTGGGAAACGGTGTAGGGTGATTTGCGGTGTACGGGCCTGTAAACATACATATATCAGTCATATATTACAATCAGTCTTTTGTGGGATTATGTACACACAGTAGTGTGTGAAAGTGTCTAGTGCGACTAGAGGAGAGTGTGTTACTACAGGTGGCTTGTGCAGGCCCACTCACCTGTGTGTAGCACCCTTAAATTGTTTTTGTTAAATTGTTTTCCTGCGATCATCCGCCCTTTTACACACGTTTTGTGCACTATCGATTTTAAGAGCGTCTGATTTATCGTTCGTGCGGATTGTGTTTTAAAGTTAAGTCAAATCAATGATTTTATAAGACCTGTTAATTATTTCTACAGACGTGTAGATCTCGCAAAAATGGGGTTTGTAACATCGCAAGGCGAAAGAAGCGTATACTTTGTAAAAAAGCGTTGGTAATACGAGTCTTTCTATATAGGGTATCCGAACGTACGTATAACCAAAAGTCTGACGATTTAGAGATCTGTCGCGTATAGACCGTTTTGTATATGTATGGATTCGTGGCAACCATGTTTGTAGTCCGATGTATATGCTGGGTATTGTAGTTCGCTGACCTGAAAGGCCTGCAACATTTGTACGACAACGTTTGTATCTTTGTGGAAACGAAAATATTTGTTAAAATAATTGTTAAAAATGTATAAGAAGAACATGCTTATGGTAAACAGGCTTGACGTGTATGTCGAAATTGACCATCCCGTCATTTCGTGAAATAGCGTAACGATTTGGTTTTGTGTGTGTGTGTGTGTGTGTGTGTGTGTGTGTGTGTGTTCTTGAAATCAAATCTTAAGAAAAAAAGTCAGTCAGTCAGTCCTGCAGAACGCTTGTCATGTTATACGTATGCTTCACGACATATTTCGTTGTGTTAACCAACTCTGCATGTCTTCATCTAACTGCACGTGTCCAGTATTTTAAACACTGTTAGGTCACACGTATATTTTCTAGTTTCATTGTAGATTTAAGTAGGACTTGTAGTTATTTGGTCGTTCGCACGTCCAGTGTTTTACTGCTGTACTATAACACATTTTCAGCCGCGGACACACTTAGTGTTAGAATGGTTCGAAATGGTTCCAGGCCTGTTTTAGGAGCGTACACTCGGTCTGTCGAACTAGTTTTACGCGTCATTGTTTACATTTTCTACAGTTAAACAGCTCAAGGAGCTCTTCCAGGATATATAGCTGCGATGATGCATAAATTGAACGCGTTATAGAGTTTCAGCTACAGCCGAATGATAAAACCAAGTTAAGGATGTTGTTGGCAGTTGTGTGCCGTGTGCGCTCAAGAGAGAGTTTGAATGAAAAATGTTTTAGGTTAATGATGTGATTAACGTGCAAACATCCCGAACTAAAAACATAACCCTATATTCATTTTGTTCGACAGAATTAAAAAGTCGTAAGAAAGTTAACGTTTTTAAAAAGTTTTATTGTGTTTTGAAGAGAAATCAAATCTGACTTTAAATAAAATGTATTTAAAATGAACAATTAATTTGATAGAATCACTGAATTATGCGGTTATGTATTATAAATATTCGTGTACACACTGGTTACTGCATACATACCTATTCAAGAGAAAAATGCACACGCTCGATTGTTTTAATAAATCTGAAGCTTTAGTCTGATTTTAAAATTTAGTCTGTCGCTCTTCCTGTCATCAGTCTTTCACACATTTTATTTTCATTTGTCTCAGGACTCTGTTACACAAAACCGTTGAGTGTGGACATAATTCCTATGTGGAAGCTAAAAAGATGACTTTTTAGACTATTTTTTACAGATGTTAAACATCTTAACAAAACTGTATAGGCGAGATATGTACAACAATGCAAATCACCTGACACACCAGTTTGATAAACCTTGTCGAATATTTGCATGTTTCTTACATCAGTTATTTTATCAAAGCTCAGTCGAATAAACCTATATAGAGCGGTTGTTGTTTTTATTTTAATGCAATAAAGCATGCTGCATTTAACTCCCCTTACGGTTAATAACACAGTTTATTAAGCGAGAAAGAAAGTCTGTTGTAAAGATTAGTTAGGTTAGAGATTCATGGTTTTAGGTTTTACATTTTGTTAGAATGATATTTGTTAAACAATAGTTATATTATTGTTTAATCATACTTTTCGTCATCTTGTAGATATATTCAGCGTGATTCTAAGAAAGTTATTTATTTGTAAAAAGTTTTGTATGAGACATCATAAAAGTCTAAATATTTAACCGTGTAGAGGGTGTTTATGTCCATGTTTGTGTGTGTGTTTGTGTGTGTGTGTGTGTGTGCGTAAATGTTTACATTTACAAGCTTATGTTTGCGACGAGATGTGAGGGTAAAAATATATATGAGTGAAAAAATAAATAACAAAATTAGATACTAAATCAAGTCAAATTTAACATCAATTTCCTACATCAGAGGCTTTTATTAAAATAAACAACTTTATGTATTTAAGTTTGTGTATCATCTCATTATTTATCTGACTCATTTCATCCTAAATTTCAACTTGAAGTCACATTCACCACTTCTGTAAACATGACTCTGTTATTAAATGTACTTTATTTTCTAAAACTTAACCAAATTTTTTAATTCAGCAGATGTTTGTCATAAAACGAGGTTCAATAGGGCATGCATCCCATGACCGGACGGTGAACCGTTCCAGCGCTCGTGTGCGTATGTGTGTGCGTTTACACCTCTGCGCTTCCTCCAAAACTGTGTCATAAATTGATCCAACGGTGTTGCTTTGATCGTCTGACTAAAAAACTTCACTGGCATCTCGTGCTGCGTGAAATGTGATATTGACACGACCGTCTTCAACTTCGTTGCATTGCTTGAGATGAAATATCTGCATCTCGTGTGATGTAAAAAAAAAAAAAACGTTTACATGCTGCACACGTATTTCAAATGATAACAAGTCTTATGGCAAGAAAATCAGAGAGTTATTGATTTGGTTTCATTCCTGTTAAATATTTGTATGTGTATACCTGTGTTTTAGCTGTTATAACGTATCGTAAGATTGACAAAAAGCAAAGAGTAAATAAAGTAAAATGTGTTGTTAAACAAACTTTCCCCCAGAGGCTAGGACTTGTTTGTTTAAAAGTAAAACTATAGGTCTACTATTTTTTAAAGTGAAAAGATTTAGGTGAATGATGTTGACTGGTTTAATTAAGACATGTAAAAGACTTATTAAAATTAACTTTAATGTTTTAAAAACAGTCATGGATTAAATCCTTATAAATCTCAGTTTTGGTCCCTCCTCGTCCGGATCTAGGGGATGGGGCGTAGGCGCGGTCTGCCTGGAACCAGTTGTCTCGCCATTCTGCGTTTGAAACGGACACGCGCGGACTTCTCGCCGGTCGGGGACTTTTTCTTTTGTTTAACTTTTACCTTCAGCTAAGTTATGATAGACTTATCTTTTGTCTCTGAGATTACCTTCTTTTTGGACAACGTTTGTTATTTTTCCTTGTTTCCCACCTTTTCTTGTGACAACTTCTGTCTTCTTAAAAGTTAGATTTTTTTTATTTTCATTGTCAAACTAACTAGTTTTAAATTGTAATATTACAAACTTCTGACAAACGTATCTTTTTAACGGCTTGATATTTATTTTATACCACAGTAAGTAAGGTTACTCTATATTATTTAATGTTAATATTGTCTTAGTTGTTTAAATAACCTGTCTTCATTTTTATTTGTTTTCTTACACCGTATTTTACCTAATTTTAAACAACGCTTTCTGGAAAATAAAAACATTGCTTATTTTTACGTGTATATACGTCGCATTTTCTTTATATTAAAACTTGTTTAATATTAACCTTTGTTAGCTTATCCACATTCGAATCCTAGTTTTCTTTGTCTTTATTGTTTTCTATTACGCTGTTTGACTCTTATTTGGTTTACGTCGTCTATTTTTGCACTCTTTTATAAATGATATACTCTGACTTTATTGTTTTGAAGTTTTCCCTTACTTTAGCCTCCGGTGTTAGAGGCGAGATGTAGGCTTGATCTTTTGTTTTAAAAAGAACAGATGTTTGTGGGGGATGCACTTCACAGTTTTTCACAGCACAGCCCCAGATATGCTGGTATGGGATGCGGCGGGTGGGAGGGGAATTTCCTGATAACAGCGTCTTCAAAAGACAAAACCTTCTGTCATTTATTATACAGCCTTCAAATACAAAAACCTTCTGTCAAAATCATCAAAACCTGCTGTCAAAACATCAAAACCATCAAAACCACCTGTCAAAATCATCAAAAACATCAAAACCTGCTGTCAAAACATCAAAACCATCAAAACCTGCTGTCAAAACATCAAAACCATCAAAACCTGCTGTCAAAATCATCAAAACCTACTGTCAATAACATCAAAACCATCAAAACCACCTGTCAAAAACATCAAAACCTACTGTCATTATAACATGATTGATTATACCGGAAGTCCCGCCTTATACAGGAAGTCCCGCCTATACAGGAAGTCCCGCCTTATACCGGAAGTCCCGCCCCTATACCGGAAGTCCCGCCTTATACCGGAAGCCCCGCCCACCTGTCAATCAATCATTTTGACAGGTGGTGTATGGTATTTACTACTGCCCATGTTACACCTCTCTTTGTGACCTTGCACTGGCTACCAGTTGCAGCTCGCATCCAGTTCAAGACACTGATGCTTGCATATAGAACAACCACAGGCTCAGCACCCACCTACTTCCACTCACTATTACGAATTTACATCCCCTCCAGAAGTCTGAGATCTGCTAGTGAGCGACGCCTCGTGGTACCATCACAGAGAGGCTCAAAATCACTCTCCAGAACATTCTCTTTCACCGTTCCTGGCTGGTGGAATGATCTTCCCACCTCCATCCGGAATGCTGGATCCCTGTCAATTTTCAAGCAACAACTGAAAACTCATCTCTTTCAACTCTACTTGACTACTTAAAAAAAAAAAAAAAAAAAAATCTTTCA